>CABHPR010116846.1:0-26630 GCA_902168415.1 Peromyscus melanophrys
GGGGGGGGGGGTGAGACAGGGTTTCTCTGTGTAGCTTTGGTGCTTGTCCTGGAACAAGTTCTGTAGACCAGGCTGGCCTCAGACTCACAGAGATCCTCCTGGCTCTGCCTCTGGAGTGCTGGGGTTAAAGGCATGTGCCACCACCGCCTGGCTTAATGGCTACTTTTGTAATATAGAGGTACCTATTTCTCTGGGAATACAGTTGTTCTCAAAGCTGCCATTCTCAGAATTCTCTTCATTCTGCTAGTCTTACTTTACATTATTGTTTGATCTACTTGCCCTAATTAATTTATTCAATAATTGTATTAAGTGCCTACTGTGTGCTGACACCATTCTGTGTCCTGAGGATTCAGTGAGCAAGACCAAGAAGGTTCTTATGGAGCTTACATTTTGGTGGAAGAAAACACACAAAACTCAAGGAAATAAACGGGATCATTTCAGATAGTGGTAAGTGCTACATAAGCTGGGAAACAACAGGGAAATGTGATAGTGACTGAGGCAGGGGACTTAGGATCGGATGATTGGAGAAGGCCTCTTGGAGGAGGGGACATCTAAGCTGAAACTGATGGGTAAGGTCCAGTCATGCTCCAAGAATGTCTGATTCATTGTCACGCTGTAAGTCTCTGTTTCTGGGCCTTTGCAATGTATAGGGAGGATGGGCCACTCAAGGGATGTGAATAACTTTCTGCAACAATGAGCCATCTCTCTATGATGCTAGTATAAGAAAAATAAACCAACGAGGACAGTTTATGTCCTTAACTTTCCCAGACTTGAGTTTCTTGCTTTCTGTGCATATGCACAGACATTGTATCACATTTGTACTTCCTTAAATGGTAAAAATAAAGGCTATGTAGTTAAAAAAAAAAAAGTAACTTGGCAGAAATGGATTTATTGGGATTTTTGTTACATCTCAGCTACTATAAATTAAATAATTAAATTTTGGCTAAGATATTGTGATATGAGTTGTTAAAACAATTGTGCCTGAAGGTATTTTGTTGCTTTCTAGTCCTGCTTTTTAAAAAAGTGAATGTAAGCATGCAAAACAATCTCAACACTAGAGAACCAGATGATTCTTTGAAATTAATCTTACTTTATGTAAATGGAACGGTTATGAGCAACAGGATGGAGACAAGTTCTGTGCTCACGGTTGCGGCAGCTCTCGTTCTTCACGATCTGGGCAGAACTCTTAAGTGATTTTTCTCCCTTTCTAACTGCACTCGGGTTTCCCTGACTCTTTAATATGAATTTATACATTTTATAACTCAAGTCTTAAGAGGCCCTGCAGAGCACCGTGTTCCTTCTTATTTCATGTCTGCATGGCCCACATCATGAACTGAATTTCCCTGCTCGGTCTTTGTCTGTTAAGTAGTTGCTTGCCTTAAAATGAACATTTAAGGAGTAAGTGCTGTAGAAACTGGGAAACAACAGGGTAACATTTATTGCACTGGGCATTCTCTTTCCACAGCTTACTGGGTCCCTAGCTTGTTATGATCATGACAATGCTCCTTTTGTTATTTTCCCTTGCCTTACAGGAGCCAGGGCTTCGTAATGTTATACAAAACAGGCAGTCAATAAGTACTTAGCACATGCTTTCAAAAAAAAAAAAAAAAAAAGGCATATGCTGTCTAATCCTGGTTACCTGGGATTTTCATAACCCCAAAGTTTTCTAGAAATTGTAAAATTACTGGGCTTATTGTTTTAAGTTGCTTGGTCATCTTTCAGGTTTCCAACTATAAAATAAAATTAATTCCAGAGTCAATAGATTTTCAGTTTTCTACCTCTGCCTGAGTTGGTTGGTGTCCATGGCATCAAGATGAAGCCTTAAGATACACAAACAGAAAATTCTTGTGAATTTTAGGAGTGTTTAAAAATTCCAGTACTCCTCGGTCATAAGTAAGATGTGTTTACCAGCACACTAATAACAGCAATTTCCTTTCTCCTAGTGTGACAGTGGGAAGATGGAAGAGTACGAGGAATTCTGTGAGAAAGCACTCGCCCGAGTTCAGGAAGCATCACTGTCCACAGAGAGCTTCCTGCCTGCTCAGGCAGAAAGTGTCTCACTCATCCGCTTCCACGGGGTGGCTGTGCTTTCTCCACTGGTAAGCTTAGTAATTATTTATTTATTAAAGATTTCTTCCATTCTTAAGTATATTTGCACAGGAATGCAAGTGTTCGAGGAGGCCAGAAGAGCATCGGATCCCCTGGAGCTGGAGTGGTGGACAACATAGGTGCTTTGAACTCAACTTTGGTCCTCTGGAAGAGCAGTATGCTCTTAACCAGAGTCATCTCTCCAGCCCCTTTCTTTGTTTTAAAATAACTTTTAAAATCTAGTGAATAACTATTGAACAATAAATGGAAGGTTTATAAACAGCTGACAAGATGCCTAATGTTTTTTCATAATTAGAGAAATACAATAGGAATGAGTTAGCATTTTTTGCCTACTGGATTTGCAGTGATCCCATAGGACTTCATGTTCTTATATTGTGGGGAAAATGAATGTTTAATGCACTTTTATCAAGAAAGTCAGTTTATTTTTTTGGCAAGCAGTTTGGTAGTGTTTATCAAAATTTAAGTCTGTAACTTTTGACTCAGCAATTCTATTCAGGAAGAATATCTTACAGTTGTGTTCAAACAAATATGTACAAGTTATAACAACATTATTTAAAGTAGCAAAAGATTGATTGCCAACCTAAATGTCTATTAATAATGGAGTGGTTTAACCATGTCCATTGCATACATTTCATGTACTCATTAAAGTGAATAATTAGATCTAAAAGTGCAAGCATGGATGGCTGGCCTGAGCCGCTGCAGACAGCATGCTTTCAGAGGCGGCTGGAATTGTGGAACCTGGCCTGGCTTTAAATCAGTTTTGCCACTCTCCTGCTAGGCAGAACTCGGGGTCCATTTCATTAACTGTTAGACGGGAATACGGATGGTGAGTGCTGACCTCATAATGCTTTTTGGGAATTAAATGAATACATGTAAAATGCTTAGTCCCTGGATCATACGTGGCATTCAGTCTATGTTAACCATTTGCAATTTTTAAAAAAGGGTGGTATATTCTTTCTCTGGCAAGGGAAATAAGAATAAGAGGATAGTAGAGAAGTTAAATTTATCATCATAGACAATTTGATGGATTTTTTTTCAATGTGTGACCGACCATACTTTAAATCAGAAAATTAAATAAGTAAAAAATTTATTTTTGTTTTATAAGCATTAAAAGATCAATGTTTTCGTTTTCTGCTAGCATTTTGTTTTTGGTTTTTTTTTTTTTTTTTTTGGTTTTTCAAGACAGGGTTTCTCTGTGTAGCTTTGCCCCTTCCCTGGATCTCGCTCTGTAGACCAGGCTGGCCTCGAACTCACAAAGATCTGCCTGCCTCTGCCTCCCGAGTGCTGGGATTAAAGGCGTGCGCCACCACTGCCCGGCTGTGCTAGCATTTTGTAATGAAAGTTGTAAATATAGAAAGGTTGGAAGGTAATACAGTGACCATCCATACCTCCATACCTACTACTCAGTACCGACTACTCAGTACCTACTACCTACTACTACTCATCTAAGTTGAAATCTTTGGACATTCAAAGGAAGTAGAGAGGTGACGTGTGCACTAACAAGAAGAGAAAAGCTGAAGAATCCCAAGTGACACCAAGTCAGAAACTGTCGGATGAGAAGTTCGGCAGCAGCTCCAAGGACTATTTTGTCTGTCATTTAAAGTGTTTGCGAAGTGAGCAAGGTGTTTTTCCTTTGAGCTTGATTTTCAGTTGGGAATAAGCTACATTCAGTGATAAGCACTGGTCATACATGACAGAGCTCCTGGAGTCTTAATATGTGGGTTACGTCTGTGGGACACTCACATGAAGTCCTTGCACCCCAGACACTTGTCAGATGATTTTTTTTTTAAAGATTTATTTATTTATTATGTATACAGCATGTATGCCTGCAGGCCAGAAGAGGGCACCAGATCTCATTAAAGATGGTTGTGAGCCACCTTGTGGTTGCTGGGAATTGAACTCAGGACCTCTGAGCCATCTCTCCAGCCCCCTTGTCAGATGATTTGTATAAGGTTTCAGTTGTTCTGATTCAAAACTTGCCGATTTGGTACTTTTACTGTTGAATTGCATGTTTATGATGTCTTGCAGCTTACCACCGAGAAGAGAAAGGCAATTCAACAGGAAAAGCAGAAAGCACTTGATGTCCAAACAAGAAAGCAGACCAATAGGAAGAAAGCTTTACTGACTCGGGTCCAGGAGATTCTTGAAAATGTCCAGGTATGTCAGCAAACTCTTTTAGATTGAAATGAAGACGTCACGAAGTAAACATTGATAACAGCTTTTCAGAAAAGCTGACTAATTGTTAAGTATGCCTCATTGTTATGTTTGGGTGTAATTTGTTGGAGAGAATCCATTTGTTTGTTAGTGCTGCCCAGTACTTGAATCAGAGAGGGTCCTTAGACAGTGGCACTATACACTGGATATAATTGCTTATTGTCTGTCTTGTGACTACACGCATTGAATTTTCAGTGTCCGAGATGATAGAATTGCCCATTGTAGTTAACCTCTGAATTAATTGGACTATGTAGTAAAAGGACCTTCTTATTCTGTGCTAAAGTAAATAACAGCCTTCAATTATTTGGGGTGTGTGTGTACATGTATGAAACTTTTGCTCTTAGATATGGAAAAATGCCATCTAGATTAAACAAATAGGCTGGCCTACATATATCTCCAGATCCAAACTGAACTCATTTAAACAACAGTATCTACACCTTTTGTAATTATTTTTATTTAAATTAATTCATGTTTATGTAAACAATTTATTTAAGGTTTGGGTCACTTCATACTAAAAAGAAAAACGAATGATTAAAACGGAACAAGTAACTTCTGCCATACATAACACTTTTGTTTTTTTTGTAGTTTTCAGGGTTTGTGGTTTGCTTCTGTGAATGGTCATCTGCTGGATGACCGTGGTAGTGGACCTCAGGGTATTTCCACTAACTGCTGCGTTTCCCTGTGGGGTCGTATGTAGTGTGGGTAGTAGATTTTAATTTGCAGATGATAACTACTGTCTATATTGGTTAATATACAGTATTATATTATATTATAATACAGTAGTTTATTGACTTACTGGCTGTTTCCTATTATGACAAAAATGGCAGAGTGTTCTGGATCTAGTCCATGGAGAGGATCAAATTGCTATTAACAGAGCATACTAATGAAATTACTCTTGAGTCCCAGAACTTTCTGTTTAGAAAAGCACACACAATATCAGCTGTAATGAATTTCTATATAGACAGGGATTTCATGGAATACAAATAGATTGGGAGGGCCTCTTCAATCTATGAAACCTATGATTCAGTTATAGATTTATTTTTAAAATTTAGTTTGTCTAACCTAAGGCCCATTTTACTGGAATACAAAAAACAGCTATTGAGCGTGAAAGGTGTGAACTCTGCAAGGTTTCATATGGTAGAATAATCTGTTTTGCTTAAGCCTGGGATCCCGGGGATATGCACCCCTTTTGGTTTGTTTTTGTCCTGAGGTCATCACCAAGTACATTTGTATTGGTTACTGCACAGTACCTGGAGACCGTTATGTGTCTTGGGACTTATAAGGTGAAACGCAAGTGCCATATAGTCTAGCAAAACAAAACAAAACAAACAAAAGCCCATAGAAACCAGCCGCTCCAGATTTGCAGTATTCAGAATGTAGTGAGCTCTAACTTAGTTTTTCTGGTTGGTCTCTGAGGTATACAGTTATTTTCATCCTAATGTGTCAGCTGCTGACCTACTTGTTTGAAAACATACAGCTTGCTGACTTCGCTTACCTCCAGCTAATCTAATTAAAGTTGGCTTTGTAAGCTGAGTTCTCAGTGGAAATTTTCTAATTTCTCAGTAACAAACTACATGGATGAGCTATTATTTATGGCAGAAATGCCTCATTTTATAGGGAGGGCTTTTTGTTTGTTTTTAAATCAAAACATTTTTTCCCAGCTAGTACACACAGAAAGCTCACAGAGAGAAACACCCTCTGTAAAGTAGAGGTGGTGCTGTGCTCTCAGAGAGCCAAAGATCCTAAAATATTTTTTTTTGTTTTGTTTTTGAGGCAGGGTCTTACTATGTAGCCTTGGCTGGCCTTGAATTTATAGTAATTCACTTACCAGCCTCTGCCTCATGAGTGCTGGGATTAAAGGCGTGTCCACTACATCTGGCTAAAACTTTTTTTAAAAGTCTTATTTTTATATTTTGCTTGCATGTATGTCTGTGCATCACGTGTGCATCTGGTACCCATGTAAGCCCGAAGAGGGCGTTAGATCTCTGGGAACTAGAGTTACAAATAGTGAGCTGCCTTATGGGTGCTGGGAGCTGAACTTGGTGTCTAAACTGATGAGCTATCTCTCTAGCCAATTATAGAGAGTTTTTAGGAGATTCTTGAATAAGCATAGAAACATTATTTTGTTTTGCTTTATGAGAAGTAACTATGTAAAACATTTGCTTACTTGGTATTTACTGCATAAATTATTTGTTTGTTTGTTTTTAGGATTTATTTATGTATACACCAGAAGAAGGAATCTGATCTCATTACAGATGGTTGTGAGCCACCATGTGGTTGCTGGGAATTGAACTCAGGACCTCTGGAAGAGCAGTCAAGTGCTCTTAACCTCTGAGTCATCTCTCCAGCCCTACTGCATGTGTTACTATTGTTAGGTGACAACTTGTCTTAGGAATCGTTGCTGGTAGTAATAACACACAGTTAGAAGGAGGTTAAAGACATTGCTCCTACCCAAGATTAAAGTGCACATGGACAAATTGGGTGTATGTGTGCAGACATACTTGTTTCAGAAGAGATCATTTGCTTCCTTCCTTTAAATAAACAGGCTAGGATAACAATACAGTTCTTTTGTAGTGGTTTGATTGCCATGTAATTAAGGGTAGAGAAACTGATCATTGAGTGTATTTTACTTTTCTTTTGTCTTTTTGAGACAGTTTCATTCTGTAGTCCAGGGTGGTCTTGAACTTAAAGCAGTCCTCCTGTCTCAGTCTTTTGAGTGCCGAGATGATAGGCATGAAATATCCGTTGTGTTCTCAAATATCAGAACTCTAAATCTTCCCTTTCTGTTTTATTTTAGAAAACAATGAAATCAGAGTTTTTGTTTTTGTTTTTGTTTTTAATGTAGAGCACAACTTTAATCCCAATGCTTGGGAGGCAGAGGCAGGAGGATCTCTGAGGTCAAGGCCAGTCTGGTGTACATGGAGAGGCCCTGTCTTAAGAACAAAACAGCTACAACAAAGGCTTTTTTTTCTTTCTATGATAGAGAAACACTAATTTTTAAACGTCCTTTTCAGGTTAGAAAAGCACCGAATGCCAGTGATTTTGATCAGTGGGCGATGGAAACCATTTACTCTAATCCAGAAGCCAGAAACTTGGATGCTCCTGCTGTAGTTCCAAACAGCTTGCCAAGCCCCACTGAGCACTGTACTTCAGTAAAGCTTGAAAAGACAACTGGACTTTGGCCTGTGGGCAATAAGGACCAACATAACCCTAATGGGATGAGCCTGCCTAGAGACTCAGAAGGGTCTGGTTCTCTGAAGCGGTGTGAGAGTCCAGACAGCAGGCAGGCAGAAAATGGAGCTGCTCCAAGGCTCTCTGCAGAGAGCTCCCAGGAGACTCTCATTTCTGATGGCCCCCTCTTAGCAAAGGAAGAACCGGACCCATCGTGTTTGCCTGAAGGCACTCCAGATCCCTACATAATGAGCCTTCAGAATCTAATGAGGAAGTCAAAGGAATACGTGGAAAGAGAACAGTCTAGGCGAAGTCTGAGAGGTAGCACAAAGAGAACTGTTAGTGAAAGTCATTCAGACAAAGAAAACGATGCTGCTAAGGCAAGTGACTGTGTGAAGGAGAAGGCCCCACCCATGCCCACAGGCAGGCACTGTGGCTCCGCCATCCCTGACAAACCAAGCCTTAATAAGTCAAACGTTCTCCTCCAAGGTGCTTCTCAAGCAAGCAACATGGGCACGTCAGTTTTAGGTAACTTTTCCAAAGTAGATCTCCCCGTAGGAACTGACTCTCCTGCTGTTCCAGATGCCGAGTCAGATTTTAAAATTATTCCCACCTTGATTACTGAAAATAAAGTTATCAAAAGTCTTACAGGTCCGTATGCCAAATTACCTAGTCCAGAGCCAAGTGTGAGTCCTACAATGCATCGAAGGCGTTCTAGGCCATCATCAGCATGTCAGATCCTTATAAATAACCCAGTAAATGCCTGTGAGCTGAGCCCAAAGGGAAAAGAAGAGGCAGGGGATAGAGTCGCTCCAGCTGCCGCTGAAACAACAAATGAATCTGAAATTGTGCCAAAGTCACCAGCTGATTTAGCGGGAGTTTGTTCAAGCAAGGTTTCTGCTAGCAAAATAGCATTGGACACCACAAGAGATACGGTTGTGGGTAAGACGAGTCAGGTACATCAGGCCTTAGGAAATCAATTAGACAATAAAGCCACTGTTGAGGATGCTGCTATGGAAGGTCCCTTCACACCTGATGAGGGGGGAGTGCAGAAAGTAGATAGTACTTGTATGGCTGTGCCCACGTTGCACGAACTTCACACCACTAGGCAGTATGTAGCAAGTCAAACTGCAGATGTGTGTGGACTCAAGTCAGCCAGTATGTCAGCAAAAAACTGCAATTTACAAATGGAACTGAATAAATCGTACGATGTGAAAAACCCATCTCCCTTACTTATGCAAACCCAGAATTCCAGACAGCAAATGGACACATCTCCAGTGCCCTGTGGAAATGAACAGTTTTTGGAGAACACTTTTGAAAAAGTTAAGCGGAGACTTGATTTAGATATTGATAGTTTGCAAAAAGAAAATTGTCCTTACATTATAACAGCTGGAGTAGCCGAGCAGGGGAGGGAACATCTGCCAGAAAGAAGATACCCGAAGGGATCCGTCTGCATTAACAAGAATAAGATGCTAGAAACTAGCCCTAAAGGTAAGGACACAGAAGTGTTTGCTGCCTTTCAAGGTGATAGCACCTTTTTAAATTGTGTTTAATTTAACAACACAATTTTGTTGTTGTTTGGTTGGTTGGTTGGTTGGTTTTTTTTTCGAGACAAAGTTTCTCTGTGTAGCCCTGCTGTCCTAGAACTTGCTTTGTAGACCAGGCTGGCCTTGAACTCACAGAAATCTGCCTGCCTCTGTCTCCTGAGTGCTAGAATTAAAGGTATGCGCCACCACTGCCCAGCAAGGACCATATCTCTCTTAAAATTTATTTGTGTGAGTGTGGGGGGGGAGGGGAGGGGGGAGAGCACATCTGATGAGTTTATGTGCATCATGTTTGTGCCTGAGGGCATTAGAGGACATCCAATTCCCTGGAACAGGCGGTTGTAGGCCACCTGATGTGAGTGCTGAGAACCAAATCTTGGTCCTTTGGAAGAGCAGTGAGTGTTCTTAACCTCTGCTGTCTTCAGCACTGAGGACCACATCTTAAAGCTAGTCAGACTTTGGAGACTTTTTTTTTTTTAAAAAGAGTATATTATTATGTATACAGTGTTCTGCCTGCGTGTATGCCTGCATGCCAGAAGAGGGCATCAGATTTCATTACAGATGGCTGTGAGCCATCATGTGGGTGCTGGGAATTGAACTCAGGACCTCTGGAAGAGCAGCCAGTGCTCTTAACCGCTGAGCCATCTCTCCAGCCCCCAAGACTTTGGAGACTCTTGGCTGCAGTGGTGAGATCTGTTGGATGAGTGGGAAGGTGAGGAGGTGCAATCCTATTCTTACTGAGTAGCCTGAAAGACAGGGAGAGGCCAGTGAGAATGGTTCACACTGGTGAACTCGCCATGTCTGGCTTATAGTATGTGAGGTCCAGGAATGCTTCTGGTCAGAAGCATAGTCAGATCAATGGCAGAAGATATGAGCTGTTAGATATTCAGTGAGTTTTCTCAATTTAAGGGCACATGTTTCTTTTCAGAAGGCCAGGAGATACTGAAAAGCAAGATGTTAGCTTTTGAAGAAATGCGGAAGAGACTGGAGGAGCAGCATGCCCAGCAGCTGTCACTCCTCATAGCGGAGCAGGAGAGAGAGCAGGAGCGACTGCAAAGGGTGAGGCACTGAGATGTGGGGACCGGCTAGCCACCAGGAGCTAGCTCAGGCGCCCGTCTGTGTACTGACCGGTCTCTGCTCTGCGTAGCTTTTTTTTTTTTTTTTTTTTTGGTTTTTTCAAGACAAGGTTTCTCTGTGTAGCCCTGGCTGTCCTGGAATTCACTCTGTAGACCAGGCCAGCCTCGCTCTCAGGAGATCCACCTGCCTCTGCCTCCTGAGTGCTGGGATTAAAGCTTGCACTATCACTGCTGGGCTGTTCTGCATATCTTATTTTAAGGTAGTCATTGGTCTTGATGTGTGGATAATATTTTGTTGTCAGATGGGAGTTTCGGTCCTTACCTAAAAAGCAACTGAGTAATTTGTGAAAGGTTACCTTATTGAATCCTTAATTTGGAATTCCTAATATTTTTAAAGGTTTTTAAAAAATAGATACTGAATATACATTTTTCAAGAACATCATAAAAATATTTGTTTTGTGATTATAATAGTCATCTCATTTTAAATTCAATTTAAAAATAAAAAACTAACATTTAAAAAAGTGAAATCAGCCAAACAAGTTGTAATTTTGAGGGAGGAAAACTTGAGATAACAAGAATGTACTCTTCATTACACATACTTTTGGGATAAGCCTACAGTGACTTAATTTCAGATGGCATTAAAGGATCTAGCATGCTCTGATAGATACATGGTCACTCTGTAGGAAATAGAAGAGCAGGAGAAGATGCTGAGAGAGAAGGCGGCTACCGTAGATGTCTCTGACTCGCACAGTGCGCTGGAGCTGGAGTGGAGAAAAAGAAGCGGTTCTGCCCTGCTGGACACGATGCTGTCCCAGGTGGACTTGCTGCGGACTCCAGACAACTCTGGTAGATTTGAAACCTTGTTTTCCCCTTGAAAGTTACTGTGCAGTGAGTTTTTCTAATCTTACCTTCCTCCCAGTAATCTAACGCCCATCCTGCCCGTTTGCCAGCTGCTTAGTAGCCATGAAAAATGACATGATACGTGATCTGAGACCACAGAGCAGGTGTCTGTGAGAAGACTACCTAACAAGGCGAACAGACAGTGGGCCCTGAGCCTAGCTGCTCGTTCATGTGGCAGGTGACATGCTCAAGTGAGAACAGTTGATTATCTCCCAAGTGATCTGGAATTACCTCTAATTCCCCAGTAGCAGTAAGAGCTTTTCACAGCATCAATTATCCTGAGATTCTGTTTGCCTTGAAAAGCTCCATCTGGCACAGAGGCTGAACGTCCATGGATATTTTAAATCTGCCTTTGGGTCCGTCTCTGAGTTGACCATTATTCATGGAGTGTCGCAGTGTTTACTGCAGTGTTTTGCATGGACTGATCATGTGACTTCCAGTATAGATCACTGTACTCGTCTGTACTGTATGTTTCTCTAGACTTCACGAATTCTGCCCTGCAATATAGCTTTGGCTCTGCAAGTGAAGCACCGTTCTACCTCTGGGGATCCCTGGGCAGTGGTGTGACCAAACTCTCAGGAACAAGGCCTTTCGGAAGGGCCCAAGCTAAATGGTCTCAGGTGGGCAGCCTTGATATCGGTCTGTTGATTAGTCGCGTTTTTATATGTTTATTTATTGGAGGGGGGGTGACCTGCATGCCACAGTGTGTACAGAGGGTAGAGGGTAACTTGTGGGAGTTCTCCTTTTCTACCATGTGGGTCCTGGGGGTTGAATTAGGTCATCAGGCCTGGTGCTTGGTGACTTTACTTGCCAAGCTTCTCACCAGACCAACTGATCTTTTTAAAGAGCTATGTTGTTTTAGGTTGTATACTGAACGTCAGTTTCATCATTTTTTGCCATGCACTAAGCAGCTTAGCTTTTGGTACAGACGAAACTCCAGGAGCAAATGCCTAGAGAGAAATTTTAACTGGTGGTGATAGATTAAGAATCATAATTGAGCATGGTGCTAGGATTCTTAAAGCATTGTGTCTGATTTCTTCTAGGTTTTTAGTCCAGAAATACAAGCAAAATTTAACAAAATAACTGCTGTGGCAAGAGGATTTCTTACTCGTAAACTTATGCAGACAGACAAACTGAAGCGGCTTCGGCAAACTGTGAAAGTAAGATTGTTGGAATTCCTTGTTTTCACTTCATTTCAGTCTTCTGACTGCTGAGCTCAGAGCTCAGATCAAACCTTTTGGTATCGTAATTTAGTTGATTTCATATGTCTGGTAATCAGATGTTTTTTCCAGATTACTGCCCTCCCCTCGACAGAGTTGTATGGAATGCTCATTTCCGGGCATAACATGGCTGCTGCATTGCTGTTTACGTGTGTGTGTGTGTGTGTGTGTGTGTGCATGTGCTGAAGCCACAGGAGTGTGGGAGACCAGCCCCCACACTTATTTACCCCAGAAACTCTTAAGGATTGAGGGATAAGAAACTTAATTAGAGAGTTAAGAAGCAGAGAGACAGCACAGAATAGACTGAGATGGGACTGGATCCTTATCCACCAACCCAGAACTTTATTCCAAAGGGCTATTTATAACAATGCCAAGGGGTGGAGCAAAAGACCTCCCCCTTGCTAGATAGACCCTTACAAACACCTGGTACCCAAGCCCTTGGTCCAATCAACCTCCCATGCAGTCCTACTGGGTACAGCCACTAGGAAACCTAGTGCGCTCCAACACAGGCGAACATCGAGTGTCATGGTCATCACTCTCGACTATGACAGGGTCTCTCACGGAGCAGTCTCCTGTCTCTGCCTGCTCTAGCACTGGAGTTGCAGGCCACATGATTGTACCTGGCTTTTTACATGGGTGCTGGAGCTTTGAACTGAGGTTCATATGCTTGTACAGGGAGTGTATCCTCTGATCCATCTCCTCAGCCCCTGCTGCACTCCTGAACTTGCTGCTGTGATTATTTGCATAAAATATGCATAAGATTAGGTCTACCAATACCCTGTCAGGAAGATGGGAGGGGCTTGTGGGGCCCCGCCCCTCCTTGAGGATTTGTCCAATTAATGGTTGATGGGAGAGGGAGAGACATTGTCTTTCTGGTGCAGCCACTGGTAAGATGCCCATGCTCTTGTCAGCAGCCCTAAATTAAGCCACCAAAAACCCAAGGCATGATAGTAGGAGAAGAGCTAATGAGGAAGGGGAGAAGGAGTTGGGGGAGGGTGAGGGGCCACCAGAGGGTGACAAGGGTGTGACAAAAGAAATGTATGAAAGTGTCATAACGAAACCCAAAATATGTCTAATTAATATAGTCAGGATGGCTCAGTGGGCAGAGTGACTGCCACCAAGACTGACCACCTGCGTTCAATCCCCAGGACCCATACGGAAAAAGAGAGCCAACTCCTAAGTTGTTCCTCACCTCTGCCGGTACACTGTGCCACACAGGGCACACATCCTGAAAATGCATACATTTTTACAAATGTAACTAGAAAACAAAACAAAAACACCCAAACACTTTCTTTTTGTATTTTCCTTTCAAGACAGAGTTTCTTTATGGCTGTCCTGAAACTCACTTTGTAGACCAGGCTGGCCTTGAACTCAGATATCCCCCTGCCTCTGCCTCCTGGGTGCTAGGATTAAAGGCATGCACTACCACTGCCCAGCCCCAGTTTTTTTTTTTTTTTTATTTAATTTAATTTTATTTTTTAATGAGGCTGGAGAGATGGTTCATCAGTTAAGAGCACTGCTGTTAATCTCCAGAGGATTGGGGTTCAGTTCCCAGCATCCACATGGTTGCTCACAACTGCCTGTAACTCCCTTTTCAGCGGGTTCTGATGCCCTCTTCGGGGAATCATGAGTACTGCACACATGTGGTGCACATGAAGGCAAAACACTCATGCATATAAAAATAAATCTTTTTAAAGAAAGAACAAGAGCATATTAATATAGAAGACCTAGGTTTGTGTGTTAAGCTAGTACAAAGATAAAACAATCTTAATCATTTCAAATGCTTGGAGAACTTTCTCCCAGTTTCACTTGTTCTGTTACAGAAAACTAGTCTGAGAGGTGAGAAATGAAAGCCTCCGCCCCAAGAGGCCACAGCAGGGCAGGCTGAACCTGGACGAGGGGAGCAAAAGTTAGTCTGAGCACTGTGCCAGAGGGGGAATGTGGCTGCATCTGCCAAGAGGTTCATGGAGATGCCCGAGTTAATCTGGGCCCTGGATTAGTTGGAGACTTCTGTCATGTCCCTGTGGAGAATAATAGAGGCAGGGAGCCCCCCTGAGGTGTTGGGCCCCTTAGGACTGAGGGTATCCTTAGGCCCTCAGCAAGCATTTCTTAGCTCTTCCCTGTCTCCTTCCCATCCAGTCCCTCCACCTCTTATGGTCCTGTGCAGTTCACCACACCAGCGTCTGGCACACCGATACTCACACAGTGAAGGCAGAGCTGGTAGGCCTGCCCAGAGGGGACTTGGGGACAGAAAGCTTGTTTGTGTGATAAACTACAGATACCTTGTGGTTGAGTCACCTTTGTGAATGAGGGTTATCATTTCTTCTGTGGGTAACAACTTGACACCTCTCAAGAAGGAGCTGGTGTGAATGAGTTTTAGAAAAGGACTTTAATCTTCCACTCCTGAGTGGGTGATGCCTTAGTTCTCTTCCACAAAGTATTTATTTATTTTTAGAGACAGGCTCTCATTCCAGCCCAAGCTGGCCTCAAACTCATGGCAGTCCTCCTGCGTCAGCCTCTCCAGTGGATCACAGATGTGTGTCACCATCCTAGCCTGATGAGCCTGATTTATCACTAGGTACAAATCTAAATCCAGCAATATGGTCAGGGTCATTGCCACTGCCTTCCTCCTCGTTAGCATCAGAATTTTTAGGTTCTCCAAATCTGACATTCACCATAACATACAAATGCTCTCATGGATAGGCTGGTAAGGTCCCCAGACACCACATGTAAGTTAATGATGGGTGTTCAAGGGTGGCCTTCCCTCATGGAGAGGACGCAGAAGCCTGTCTGAACAGCGTGGTTTCGTGTTTGCAGTCCTCAGCATTCTGGGCAGGAGGAGGCTTTTGAGAAGCCTCAAACACCACTGTAGTAGGAGGCAGGGAGACAAGCTGGGGTGTGGGGGGCTGCTTGCTCTGTCCTCAGGAATAGTTTTGTGTTCTTAGTAAGTTTTGATGGCGAAAGAATAAAAGGACTGACTCTACAGCAATCATCCATCTTCCGAGAAAACTGCTTTTGAAGGAGTATCTCTTTGTTTCAGGACACCATGGAATTCATGCGAAGCTTTCAGTCAGAAGCCCCATTGAAGAGAGGTGTTGTCTCAGCCCAAGACGCTTCCCTTCAGGAACGAGTGTTAGCTCAGGTAGATGCTGCTGTCCTGAAGGGTTCCCAGGAAACTGGTCAGCTTCTAACTGGAGACTCAGGGTTGGAAATGTGTTTTTCTCTTCATTTAAACAGGGAAAATAGGATTCAATGGAAACTCCTGTACACTCTTATTCTAAATGTGGGATGTGCACACAGTATGCATTGTATCACTAAATTGTAGCCTCATCTTTTAAGTGCAGACAAGATTTTCTTCTTTCACACCTAGTTGCGAGCTGCCCTGTATGGTATTCATGACATCTTCTTCGTAATGGACGCAGCTGAGAGAATGTCGATCCTCCGTCATGATCGAGAAGCCCGCAAAGAGAAACTGCTGCGGCAGATGGTACGTGTGCCACGTGGCTTTCTGATGGAGGGGCTTTTCTGAGCTTGGTGATGGAGGCTTCGTGTCAGTCCCGACGGTTCTGAAGCCGGATGGCCCCCAGGATTCCCAGCACCACCGAGCTCTGTAGTGAGCACCACAGGAACCACACAGGGCAAGACTCCTGTACTGCGTTGGCCTTGGGTTTGAGGCCTCAGACCTTGACTGTTTTGTTCTGGTAGCTCATAGAAAATGTCAGCTGCTCCAGGCTGAGCTTTCCTAGCACACGCATACAGGATTTTGTCATTTTTGAAATCTGAAAAGTGATTCCAAATAATTCAAAATGCTGCATATTAAGAGTGCTGGCTGAGTTCGAGGTCAGCTTGGTCTACAGAGCGAGTTCCAGGACAGCCAGGCCTGCACAGAGAAACCCTGTCTTGAAAAAACAAACAAACAAACAAACCCCCCCCCCAAAACAAAACAAAACAAAAAAGAGTGCTAGCTGGCAACCACACACAAAAGTATAAATAAAAGTAGTAATTTTAAGTGTTTAAAATGAGATTACTTGAAAACATTAGTTAAGTGGCTGGCTGTGGTGGCACCCACCTTTAATCCTAGCACTCAGGAAGCAGAGAGAGGTGGATCTCTGAGTTTGAGGCCACTCTGGCTGACATAGTGAGCTTCAGGACAGCCAGGACTACATAAAGAGACCCTGTCTCAAAAAAAAAAAAAAAAATGACCTGACTTGGGATCATCTCCTATTTTAAGACAGTGTTATTGGTACTAGTCACCTGACGTTTCCTTTGTCCTTGAAGGATAAAATGAAAAGTCCACGGGTGGCGCTTTCAGCGGCAACACAGAAGTCTCTTGACAGGAAGAAGTTCATGAAGTAAGTTCTTTCTGTCACTTTATTATCAGCTAGTTAACTCGTTATCAGCTGGTCTGTTCATGTCCCAGTAAGAAATAAACAGGGGCTGGAGAGATGGCTCAGTGGCTAAGAGCGAGCCCTGGCTGCTCTTGCAGAGGACCAGGGTTACTCACAACCCTCAAACTCCAGTCCCCAGGGATATGATGCCCTCTTCTCTTCTCCACAAGTACTGCATGCACATGTTACATGTGTGCAGGCAAAATACTCATGCATAAGATAAAAAGACTAAATTAGGTATACCAATTTGCTTCTCTGCAGTCTAGCTGATAGAAATCCCCTCTTTTTCTTAAATGTAATTTTTTTATTGATTCTTGGGGAATTTCACATCATACACCCCAGTCCTACTCATTTCCCAGTCCTTCTATATCTGCCCTCCATCCTTGTCACCTTCCCACAAAAGAAAATACAGATAAAAAAGAAAATTAAAAAGAAAAAATATCTCCCGAGCCCTCTGGGTAATGACTTGCTCCCCTGTCAATCACACCCTTCTCTCAGACCAGTCATAGCCGTCGCTGTCTCCAGTTCTGCCTTCCTTGTGGTACTGCTCCTCTGTGGCCTTGGGAGCTGCAGTGTGTCACGCAGTACACCCTTCTGTCCAAACAGCTTTACTTGTAAATGCTCATTGCAGTGAGCCGTTAGTCTGGTTCAAGGCCTCTGGCTTCTGCTATACCATCAATACTGGACCTTCACCAAGATTCCTCTCAGATACCCTGCTGTTGCCCCTGTCATGGAGATCCTGTGGCTATGGTTCCACAGGACTGGCCCCTTCACATGCTCCAGCAGGTCATAGATGGGGTAGGTGTTGGGGTGGGCCAACTCAAGGTCGTGAATGTGGGCCTGGGTGGTAGCTGAGTTGGTCAGTTCAGGCTTCTGATGGCCCAACGCTTCCTACTCCCTACCCCTACCCCCTCGTCCCCCAGGCGAGTGGTGAAGCCAGCTCTCCTGAGCTCCCTCCCTCTCATTTTTTTAAGACAGGTTCTCACTATGTAGCCTTGGCTGGGCTGGAACATACATTGTAGCCTATATTGGGATTAAAGGTATCTGCCACCATGTTGGGCAGAAATCTGCCTATTGATATAGAGATTCATTAAAATCAGTGGTAAATAGCAGATTTATCTTTTGATAAAAGTATAAGTTATTTATCAATATTCAGCTTATATGACTGATAGCCAGTCAAACAATCTCAATAGTTAGTCCTTATATTTAATATTTAATTTTTTCAACATTTAAATATATTCCCCCTGATAACTGAAAGATATCCTGGGGCAGAAGCTCAAGAGGAAGTATATTCTAGTAACTATCATTTAAAAACTTAAAAATAATTTGTTGTATGAGAATGAGTGTTTTGCCAGCATGTATGTATGTCCACCGTATGTGTTCTTGGTGTCCACAGAGGCCAGAAGAGGGCATTGGATCCCCTGGAACCAAAGTTACAGACAGTTGTTATTTGCTGTGTGGGTGTTGGGAACCTAACCCAGGTCCTCTGGAAGAGCAGCCAGTGCTCTTAACATCTGAATCATCTCTCCAGCTCCCAGAAACTATTTCTTGAAGTTAATTTTTAATGTGTTCAGCACAGACCTTTAGCAGGCCCCTCACTTCTCAGTGCCCATCTGTCATTTATAAGTCTATCTCCTCCCTTCTCCAATACATTGTCCTTATCTTTATATTGTGCCAGGGTTGCTGAGATGGGAATGCCAAATAAGAAGTTCCTGCTTAAGCAAAACCCTTCGGAGACAAGGTGAGAAACCATTTCATCTCAGTGAGAGGCTTTTCTTTCTTTTTTTAAAGAAAATTTTATATAGTCAAAGCTTGCTTTTTTTTAAAACCTTGCTCTATATCAGTAGGACTCTGCTGCTGAGCTAGAGGGCTGAGGCCAGACTCATATTAATGTCTGGTCCTATTCCTAGCCACATGTGGGTCTGATCAGAGGTTCCTGGCACTGTTTGTAGGTCAGGCCATTAGTGAAAGACATTTCAGACTAACTGGGAATCTTTGGTCCTTGTTTGAAAACTTTAGGACGTTGACTTAGTACACACACCTTGTGAATGGGCATCATCTCCTGTTTGAGGAGTTGCCTTTTGTAAGGCATGTCAGCATAAAAGCTCAGGGGTTACATGTGTTAGACATTGATTTCCTGATGAAAACCTGAGGTCTGAGGTCCGAGTGAGCAAAATCTAAATCCCTTATTAATATGCTTTAGTCAGTTAGCTGCTTGTGACACAGAGGCCATGGCTTCTAACCTCACCACTGTCACCTTTCACCCATTGAAAGAAAGTGAGAAAAATGAAGTTTGTCTTTTGGAATTAATTTTGCATTTAATTTGTCAACAGAGTCCTTCAGCCAAACCAAGGACAGAATGCACCTGTTCATAGGCTCCTTAGTAGACAAGGGTAAGAATGCCACACGTGGGGATTGGAAAATACTCAAGCCAAGCTCAGTTCTGAGACGGAAAAATAATTCTGTGTTCTCTTCATACCAGCTCTCCTACTGTATGTGCTGTAGTGCGTAGCATCGAGATCTGATTTTGTGTGCAGACCGCCCTCTTGCTGCACGGCTGTATAACAGATCTTGGTTTTCATCTGATGTTGGCATGCTTTTCCTTCTCATTTCATACCATTTTACTCATTATCTGTTTTAGTATATGCTTATTTGTCAAGTAAGTTTAGCCTCATCCGGCGATTCTCCGAGCAGGTGTGAAGCAGTTGTCTTGGCTCCTGCAGAAACACAAGTGCAGCTCTCTGATTGCTGCATGCGGGGGCCTTCAGTTCTTCTCAAACTCACTTACGCTTTGAGTGGTTGATGCTGTGTGCTTGTTTTCTCTGAAGTTCAGACCTTCATGCACGTGACTCATTAACCTTTTTATATTCAATTAGAACCCCTAAGACATCAGTGAAGGGGGTTGTGCAAACTAGACAGAAGCCTTCACAGAGCAGAGTGCCTAACAGAGCGCCTGTGTCAGGTGTGTAGCAATGAATTCCCGGAGCCCATTCAACTAGGGGTGTGCACACTGGGCCCCATGACTCAGGCTTCACAGTGGGACATGCAATGCAGTCTTCCTTGCCACCATAATGTTGGCATATTCATGGACATTCCTATTGGTGGCCTTTGTCTTAGTATTCTGTGGCATATTGGTGGACTTCCTATTGGTGACCTTTGTCTTAGTGTTCTGTAGCAGCCAGGAAATCCTATGAGCTAGGCTGCCTGACTAATTTTATGGAAAACACTTTTTTAATTTGGAAAGTTTTGTAGAATTCTCCAGGTTTACTCAGAACCTTTCTGTAGATGAGTAGGAATGATCATCTCATGTCTGATGTGGGTCTGTTCAGCCCTATGGCAGCCTATCAGCCAGGGTTTCTGAGTCTGCACATGACCATAAGATCCACAGTGAATATGCCAGGTGTGTGGAGGGAGTCCCAAGCTTTCCCTCTAAGAAGCCTGAGCCAGATCTCCTTATACTCATCATGTGAGCATTATTCAAGGGTGAAACTAAAACCTGTTCTAAAATTCAGTTTGTGGTGGCAAAAAGGACAGATTCAGTCTTGAGCCAATCTAAAACTCTTCCCGAATGCTTTCCCATTTGTTGGTGTTTTGGTCAAGACATTTGGATTATGCTCACTGGATTATGCAGCTCATTAAACTCTTTCCGATGCTATGCTTTCACCTGCTCTCTGACACTCACAGAAAGCCCTGTTAACCCCTAAGCAATGGGGGAAAGCTTGAACCCATTCTAATCTCCCCACTAATAACAACTGGGCAAGCTTTATAACTACGTTAGTGAGTGGTTTCCTCCAAGTTAGACAGAGGAAGCAATGTTACACCAAGTGATGCTGTTACTGTTACTCCAGTCCTTCATGTTATCTCTAGTTGACATAGATTCCAAGAGAGAGGAACAAGCCGTCAGGAACTGAGATGACTGCAGACCTTGTGCATGATGCCCTGGGCAGAGTTCATAATGTCACACTTATCTAGGCTACTTTACAGGATCCTCTTTTGAAGTCACTGAGTGACAGTCACTGTAGTTGTTTGGAGGTCACCCAGTGGGAGAGCCCACTGGCTTTAGAGGCAGTCAGTCAGCTGGCTTTCTAAGAACTCAGCCCAAGCAGCAGCTCCGTTGCTTGTGACACTCTGGGAAGTGTTAGGTGTTTTCAGTCCTTCTCATGGTAGTGTCACAGACTGCGGGAATGCTCAGGAAAGTCACTGAAGAGTAAGTGGTGGTTTTCCCAAGAGCACCAGCTTGCTACGTGACCACTTTCCGTGTTTTGTTTTCATGCATTTCATCTCCATGACTTGTCACTTGTGAGTCTGTAACCACAGAAAACGTGTTCTTTCCACTGAGTAACGGACACTGTCAGGGATGAACAGGCAGTTGCTGTAGTTAATAATGTGTGATGAAGCTCAGCTTTTATAGCTATTGAAGTTTAATAGCATTGCGGTGCAGTTAGTAATATAAATATAATCAACATGTACAATTTCTATGGTTTTAAACAAGTAAAATGCTTTGTTTTTCTAAAATTTTATTTATATGAATGTATAGACAATGAAAGTACAAAATTCTCAATTTCATCTTTGTAAATTTTACATGAATTCAGAATTTGATATACTGACTAAAATGCTAATTATGATTTAATATTGCTCTTAAAAGAATTACTTTACCCTGGCAGATTTCTAATGTCTTGGTTTATGTTTTAAATAATGCTCTGATTTGGTCTACATGAGCATGAAATCCTTTATTAGTAGTCAATTTATAGAAAGCTCCTGTTTGTTTTTGTATGAGAGAGAGTGTCTCACTATATAGCGCAGGTTGGCTTTGAACTTATAATCTTCCTGCCACAGCCTTATCTGCCAAAGACTGTAGCCACCACACCCAGCTCAAAACACTTGTTTTTGTTATGTCGAATATTATACTCTTAGGCTGAGGTTGAATTTTCAAGTGCCCAAGGATTCTGCACAGCATTTGAAATTACTTAGTTTCTGCAAATTAACTTTCAGTCTCTGAGCCTCTGTTTAAAGTCTGTTTCCTCTGTGGTGTTTGTGTGAGAGCGTATGTACAGTGGATCTGGAAACCACTGACCAAAGCAGAGTAGGAACTGGTGAGACAGCACAGGAAGGGAGGTGACAGCTCAGCTGAGTTCTCAGTTCCCATTCCAGTGTTAGCTGAGGCAGCTGACTGATGGTGCTCTGCTGTCCTTAAATGAGAGTAACAGTTTCTACCTCAGGAGTACGTTTAACAACATATATTGCTAACCCCATGCCCGGTAACTGACTAAGTTATATAATAGAAAATTTCTAACCTTGAGAAATAATATTAATTTTGCTCTATTTTTAGGAGCATATGCAGGAAAAATCCAAAGAAAGCGGCCAAATGTTGCGACAATTTAAGAAGACAGCATTCACTGGGATGAAGCAGGGGAGGAGGGCGTGCTGTTACCCACATTCCATTCCCTGGCTAGGACTTTTGACTTAGCCCTGGACTCTGTTTATATAGGCAAAGAGACAGCAAGGGCTGAGCATTTGTATGTATAATCTGGTCAGTTCAGAGAATTCCTGCCTCATTTTCCTATTAATGTTAGTTTGGGTGAAGATGATTAGTATATAGTAATTGCCTTGACTCTGAGCTCAGCATATATAAACATATTGTATGTGCCCAGAGGTCTATAGTTACCCTTTTTTATGAGTATAAGAAATTTGGACTTTATTTTTACAGAGTATTAAAAAGATACCATCAATTATAAATTATCCCTAAAACCTAAATTTCATTCATGACTATATACTGATTGCTGAATTTGATAAATTAGATACTGTTCTATTCAAAAGGAAATTATTGCCAAAGTATATGTTTTTCTAATTTTAAACACTCAAGATTCCATATTCTTTGACTTGCAATATAGCTACATAGGATGAAACACTTGCCACACTAAATCCCAAATAAGAAGTGGCTGGGGGTCATGGCTTTGGGTAGAACATTCCTGTGGACAAATAGTTGTTTTACAGAAATGTTAGGTTTCATGTATGTTACTATTAGGTACAGGTAGACTAGATTCTGAGTACTTTCTTGGAAGGTGGCAAGTTTAGAAAAGACAGCACAATCTTCATGAATATAGCACCTGGGAATGCACTGTGAAAATAGGGCCAGGAGAGTGCATGCAGTTAATTCTGTTTCGTCTGTATAGTTTATTTCTTCATAGTCTTCTTTTTCCAGCATGCTTTACTTAGGAGAGAATAAAGGGCTATTTAAGAAGAAATCTGGATAGATAGCATAGTAATACTGTCTAGTTTAAAACTTGCAATAAAGGCACTGAGATTTATGGCTTTTATGACTAACATATTCATTAAATGCATCAACCAACAATGTACCAAGAGAATATGGTTTTATGAAAGAGAATGTTACTTTTCATATAATTCTAAAAAGGGCTCTGTGCTTCTTACATAACATTGGGATTGTGTATATTTGATCCTTATAACTTGAATTTTAAAGATAGTAGTATTTCAAAGATGCAGCCTATATATATTCTTAATAGCCTGTTAGGAATATTGAGATAAAGATTGTTTTTCTGATTTTCTTCCATCTGAGATTTGACTTTTATACCCAGCCATAGTTACAAAATAATAACCCACTCTGGGTATAAACTTGGTTTTCTTTATTGAGACTTACCATTTATTGAATAGAAAAGACAGTAAAAAAAAAAAAAAAGTCCAGGTTACTGCTGGGTGGTGGTAGCGCATGCCTTTAATCCCAGCACTTGGGAGGCAGAGGTAGATGGATCTCTGAGTTCGAGGCCAGCCTGGTCTACATAGCGAGTTCCTGGACAGCCGGGGCCACATAGACAAAAACCTGTCTTGAAAAAAACAAAAAGAAAAAAAGTCCACATTACAAACTTACTTGTAGGAAGGTACACCGAGTTATTATCTCTGAAATGTGATTAACTGTGCTTCATTATTCCGAACGCTCAGGACACTCACTGGTATCATTGTGGGCTCTTCAGTAAGAAGAAGAGCTAAGTTTGTGTAGATTACTATGCGTTAGCGAAAGAAAACTGTGTTTTGGAAATCTACAACTACTTTTAGATTAAGGATGAGAAACTGGAGTGTGTCTTTAATTTCAAAGTAAAAGTTTGTGTGTTTTACGTTTGAATGTTCACATTTTTTCTCAGAAAAGTGCCAGGCACTGTTTTGTGCTTTTGAAGAAGTTTTATTTATATGCATTATCTTTATTGTTATTTTTACTTTGACTGGAATGTCTATTAATGTAAATTGTATTTATTTTTATACTTTGATTTTCACTAGTCTTGCTTCTAGGTAAAAGGCAAAATAAACTTTTCATCCTAAAGGAAATCTTGTTGGATCTTTTTATTTTTAACCAAGGAGGACATTTGGGGACTAGATACTGAGGAATATGTGGCCAAACAGCATCTGAGATGATGGCGTTTACAACTTAGGCCTGATGATAGGCAGACCCGTTGTTTAACAGGTAACCTGTCCTGCTGCTGCATTTGAATAATGTCTGCTTCTTAGGAGCTAGACATCTGCCAAGAGCAATGGAGAGACAGGAGAGGGGGAGTGTTAGATGGGCTCTCACAGTGATGCCTTTGCCTTTCACATTGAGAGGGCTCTAATGTTACCCCAACAGCTAGTGTCACCTCTCACTGAGATGTTGTTGGCCATCTGCAAAGTTCAGTGTTCACACACCTCTGATCATGCCAGCTCATGTTATCTTCATGTTCTTAGCAGTGTCGGAAATGACTGGAAATCACTGATGCTGCAATGTACTAAATTATAAGAATGAAGGGACTGTTTCCATCAGCGGTCACTGACTTAAGAGCACCCTGCAGTCTATGCTCAACCGTGATGAAAAGCAACCGTTGTAAAAATAAGCAGTGCTGCTGCTGTTGGGAGAGTGCTTGTCCAGTGTCTTAGTCAGGGTTTCTGTTGCTGCAATGAAACACCATGACCCAAAAGCAAGTTGGGGAGGAAAGACTTTATTCAGCTTACACTTCAGTATTGCTGATCATCCAAGGAAGTCAGGACAGGAACTCAAACAAGGTGGGAACCTCGAGGCAGGAGCTGATGCAGAGGCCACAGAGGGGTGCTGCTTACTGGCTTCCTCCCCATAGCTTGCTCAGCCTGCTTTCTTATTGAACCCAGGACCACCAGCCCAGGGATGGCACCACTCACAATGAGCTAGGCCCTCTCCATCAATCACTAATTAAGAAAATGCCTTACAGCTGGATCTTATGTAGGCATTTTCTCAATTGAGGTTCCTGCCTTTCAGATAACTCTAGCTTGTATCCAGTTGACATAAACCAGCCAGCATACCTAGCATGCACTAAGCCCCAGGTTCCACCCCCAGCACCACATAAACCACGTAACATCAAGTTCCAAAACCTTGAAAAACAAAGACCTTGGGATAGTGCGATCTCTTCTTTGATCACTCTGTAACAAGGGTAAGAATTGTCAGACCTGTCATATACCAGTTAAAAACAAGCTTAGGACTGTGGAGATGAAATGACTCAAAAGTTAGGTCCATTGGTCTTCCAGAGGACCCAGTTTGGTCCCCAGCACCCATTTGGTGGCCTCACAATTGTCCAACTCCAGTCTCGGGATCCTCTATCCTCTCTGGCCTCCACAGGCACCAGGTTCATGTGCAGAGACATATGCAGGAAAAACACCCATACATATAAATTAAGAATGGGAATCTGGGAGCGATCTAAGTAGGTAAAGTGCTTGCTGCCCGAGCACGAAGACTTCCCTAGCACCTATGTCAAAATCTGGCAAACAGGCTGTGCACTGCAACCCTAGCGCCTGTGTGTGTGTGTGGGTGGGGGTGGGAGTGGGGTGGGGGTGGGCAGACAGATTCCTAGGGCTTGCTGGCCAGCCAACCAGTCACACAGCTCCAGATTCAATGAGATAAACCCGGTCTCAAAACGTAAGTTGGAGAGCAATAGAAGAAAACACCAGATACAGACCTCTGGCCTCCACATACACAAACATGAGCAATTGCACCTGCACATATGTATACACACACACACACACACACACACACACACACACACACACACACACAATTAGAAGCTAAGTGCCGTGGCTCATGCCAACAATCCCAGCACCTAGGAGGCTAAGGCAGAGGGTCACTGAATTCAAGTTCAGCCAGGGCTGCAGGGTGAGACGGGTTTCAACAACAATGCAAACAAACGAATTAAACAATTAAATGCTGCCTTTTAAACTTGGTTTTCTTCACTCAGTGCTTCTCCATGGCCCTCAATTCTCCAGTTTCTTTAAAAAGAATTTTTTTTAGGTTTATGTATTTGATACATACGAATGTTTTGCCTGTGTGTGTGTGTCTCTATACCACATGCAGCTGGTGCCTGGGGAGGCCAGAAGAGGGCATCAGATCTCCTGGGACTGGAGTTACAGATGGTGTGAACCACCATGTGAGTGCTGGGAATCAAATCTGGGTCCTCTGGAAGAGCAGCAAGAGCTTTTAATAGATGAGGCATTTCTCCAGCCCAGATTCTAAGGTTTCTGGACAGGTTGGCGGCTGGTGCTACAGAGAGAAGGCTCCGAGAACAAAGGCCGACCTTTGCCTGCCTCCTTCCTTAACCATGGCTTCTGAGAGCCGACCCGAGACGGATTTTATGATAACCCCCTTTCACCTTACCATTGCAGTACCTCAATTTCACAGAGGAAGAAATTGGGACTCTGCAAAACTCAGTCATAGCTGAAGTATATTCAATTGCCTTTTCCAGAACTCATAAGATGGTGTTCAGGCCTCTTTCCTTCAGGAAATGCACTTGGGAGTAGAACCAGGAAGGTATGAGGAGTAGATGCTGTTTGGAAATTTCCCAAGTCTAAAACCCATTCTTATTAGAGTTAACTGAGAATACCAGCACTCACTAGTTTTGAACTCTAGTTTTCCAAAAACAAGTGATTAATGATAGATACTCCAGAGGTTTCTATTAAGAAGGGAGTGTGCAAAGAGCGTTGAATACAATTATGTGTTATCACAAT
>CABHPR010116848.1:0-12769 GCA_902168415.1 Peromyscus melanophrys
TTTTTTTTTTTCTATTTTTAATGTTACTGTTATCTTATCACATTTCTTAATGCTTTCTTATGTGTGCAGATGGTGAGTTACCTTAAATTAGATTGTGTTAGTCATTGTCCTGTTCTATAAAAAGAATAATTGAGAAATTTTTATAGCTTTGTAAAATAGTATGCTATACTTTGTGTCTATTGGTCTATATCATGGCTGTTATCCCTTGTTCCCTTTCCCCAGACCCTTAAACTTACACATTCTCCAGCCCTTTGATGTAAAACAATAAAAGTCTAGTTATCTGGAGGTTGGCGGATGCAGCAGAGAAAGGCAAATCCTTATAAAATTCTGTTTCCCTCTGAAGCCAGTTTAAACTTCATGCCTTCTTCTTATAAACAGGACTATAACTTTCACAATTTCTTGAAAGTCTGGTTGTGGTTTATAAGCTGTGTGGGATGGGAGTCCTATATTTTGCCTTACAGAAGAAGGCTTTGTTACGTAGTAAGACGGGTTGTGGTACAAAGCTCTTAGGCTTTGTCTGTCTCCTACCTACCCTGTCACCCTCCCACTTTGACAACTTTTGTCCTTTAGGAGCCAGATTCTCTGTGGCTCAGGAATGGAGTTATCCTCAGTCTCTGAGGACTAATCTTCATAGCTTAGTGATAGCTGTGGGCTTGGACCACTGTTGATTTCAGTGACATCACCTTTCCTACTGTGACCCGTTTCAAATGACAAGTATAAGCCCTTGCATCTGACTTTTAACATTCGAGGCAAATTTTACCCTCCTTTTACTAAGTGCTTGCTGTCTGAACTGGATGAAGCTTGAACTTGTTCTCACTCCAGTATACATATTAACAGCATCTGAAACCCTCCTCCTTCCTGTCTCCCTTTCCTTTCTCCAGCACTCTTCTCCCCCTTTGTATCTTAGACCAGTTAAATGTAGCATGCACTGTGGTGACATGGCAAAGTTGAAGTACAACTTCTTTTCAAAACGCAGTTTCCACAAAATTGAGTTGGATGAGAGATGACTGCATTTTAAAAAGTAGATCTTTCCTCCTTGTGTTTCTATTAGATTTGCTTTGTCTTATGTATATGCAGCTACCTTAGTTTATGTGTGAACTATGTGATGAAAGTTACAGCTTTGTTTTCTATCAGTAAGAAAGCTGTTCCTTAGTCTCATTTTCATTTGGGATGTAGAACCCTGTAGAAGTCGCGTGTTTATAGTGTTGCAGACATGTCCATAAGAGGTAAGAGTCTTGCTTAAGGTGCAGATTGGTTTGCTTGATCTCAGCTCTTAGCTCCTCAGTGGCTGTAGCTCCAGCAGTGTGACTTCTGTAGTTAGTTATTAGTCTCAAGATAGAACCACATTATTTGGAAGTTAAAGGCTAGTCTAGGTAGGTATTAATTCATTTTGAACTTTGCTTTTTTCATTATTCTTTAATTCTGTATTTAGCTGCAAAAACTCTTCAGATATTTAACATTGAAATGAAAAGTAAAATGAAGGCCCATACCATGACTGATGATGTCACCTTCTGGAAATGGATCTCTTTGAACACGGTTGCTCTTGTTACGGATAATGCAGTTTATCATTGGAGTATGGAAGGAGAGTCTCAGCCAGTGAAAATGTTTGATCGTCATTCTAGCCTCGCAGGATGCCAGATTATCAATTACCGTACAGATGCAAAGCAGAAGTGGTTGCTTCTGACTGGCATATCTGCACAGGTAACACGTTTTAGTTTTTGATAAAGAAGTTGTCTAAGGAAGTGTTTTGACACACACTTTAGTTAGGTCTTTAATCCCAATATTGTTGAATTTGACTGATTTTGAAAGACTTTTCCTTTTTAAAAATAATTATTGGCTTAAACCTTTAACCTGACAAAATTTCAGTACTCTTACAGGTTGTTTTTAATTCTTGCAGATTAAGTAGAGATTGATTTAGAATTTATTATGGAGTCAGTGTGCTACAAAATGAATACTTCTGTATTCTATTAAGATGGTATAAAGAGATAATTAGGTGCGGCATGTTGTATACATTCACATTAAGCTTTAATAAGATAATGTTTGGAGTTAAACTTTAAGATGTATGAACTCTATATTGAGAGATTCAATACAAGTACAGCTGAAAAATGGCAAAGTATTGTAACTATTTCAGTAATTGAATCTGAGATCTACTGGGTCATTGGACCTCTGAAGTTTATTTATTAATTTGTTTGCTTGTTTCTTTTTTATTTATTTATTTTGATCCTTTGTAGCAAAATCGTGTGGTTGGAGCTATGCAGCTCTATTCTGTAGATAGGAAAGTATCTCAGCCTATTGAAGGACATGCAGCTAGCTTTGCACAATTTAAGATGGAAGGAAATGCAGAAGAATCAACGTTATTTTGTTTCGCTGTACGGGGTCAGGCAGGCGGGAAGGTAAGTTTTGTCTGTGGTAATTATTTTATTGAGTCTGTTTTGCTCTTCTTTGTGATCTAAGTTCAAAATAGTCATCTTTGTCCCTTATTAATTTCATAATACTCAGATTTGTGGTGACTGACATGGTATGTATAGTAATACTTGTAAAATGATAGCATTCTTTTAATATTATTTACTATTCTGCCATCTGGATCTTCCTTTAACAGTGTCTTGTTATATAATCTAGGCTGACTTTGAAGTTGGTCTTCTTGCTTCAGGCTCTGAGTGCTGGGATTGTAGCTCTTTATACCATTGTGCCCAGCTTTGAGCTCTTTGTAGTCTTTATTTTAGTTGCCTTCTTATCAAAGGCTTTTTGTTGATGTCTTTTACTTTGTTCTGCATAGACTGGTTAGAGTTGCAGAAATTCCCATTTGTGTGTGTGCAGTACATGTCTAAAGTCTGATTCATTAAGTATTGCCCAAGATGAGGTCTGATGTCGTTAAGCGCTGTCCTTTTTAAATCCCCTAGGTAACTTGATGTCGATGGAATGGACAGCAGCTTAAATTGGAGAGTCTCATCCCTAGCTGTACATTGAAATTACCTAGACAGATTGAAGCACTTTGTGTATTAGAATTCGTAGTTGAGGACAGCAGAAACAAGGTCTGGTTGATTAGAGTATAAAAAATTTATTGACAGGATACTGGATACCTGGCAGTAGCTAGGACAGCTGTATCACTAAATGTGGGGAATGAGAAATGAGCAAAAATGGGTAGTAGCCAGGGTTTCAGCCAGAAATCATGCTGTAGGTCTCGGAACTGCTTTTGTTGCGCCTGCACTGCTGGATGCCTGGTGACTCAGTTTGCTGCTATTTTCACTGCCAGAGTAGACTCTCCCTCAGTCTTAAAATAACCTGATGTCCTGAGCTCCCTCTTTGAAGTCCAGTATAGGCAAAGTCACACGGCTTGCATCCCAGCTCTGAGAGACATGGAAAACAACTGTTTGCTGCTTCTAAAATGGAAGAGTGGCTCTACTTGCTACTAGAACTTGTAGACTACTGTCCTCTGTGTCCCTGAGTCGGAAAGCCCTATCTTCATCTTTGTTTTATACTTCTCCACCCCACGTCACCCTAGTTAGTAGTTTTCAAGAATGAAGAGCTTGCAGTGATCTGATCCTAGCACTTAGGAGGCTCAAGTGACTCCCCTGTTTTTACCTTTCATGTAGTCCTAAGAGGACAGGAGTTACAGAGGCATCTGGCTTGTTGACATGGCTTCCAGGGATTGAACTGAGATAGGTGGTCAGGCCTAGTCCATATTGCTTTTACTGGCTGAGCCATCTTGCCAGCCCCATCATGACTTTTAGAGTCAAACCCACTCCCTACCTCTATAATTTTGCCACTTAAAGGATGGTTTATAGCTGAGTGTGGTGGTACACGCCTTTAATCCCAGCACTCAAAAGGCAGGCAGATCTCTGAATCCCAGGCCATCCTAATCTAAATATTCATTTCCAGGCCATCAGAGGCTACATTGTGAGACCTTGTTTCAACAACAACAAAAAAGAAATCATATAGCAAATGTGTGACTTTGAGATCAACTTCCTTCTAGTCAGTTCTAATTTATGGAGGAGCATCCCACAGTGTAGATGGATCAAATACAGTTCACTGATTATAGAACATTTTGGTTATTTCCTTTTGGGGGCTTCAAAAAACTTTGAATGACCAACTGATAACTGACTTAGATTGATAGTAGATTTTATTGTCTTTTGAACAGTTACATATCATTGAAGTTGGTACACCACCCACAGGGAACCAGCCCTTTCCAAAGAAGGCAGTGGATGTTTTCTTTCCTCCAGAAGCACAAAATGACTTTCCTGTTGCAATGCAGGTATTTCATCGAAATAAATGGATTTTTAAAAATCTCAAATTAATTTAAATACTGTTCATAGTTGATATGAGTAGTGCTTAAAATAATTCTCTAAAATAAAAATTATTAGTAAAACTTGGTAAAATAACACTCCTATTCTCATGTAATAAGTAAATTGGGTTATCTTAAGTTGTCTTATAGAAAAGTGTTCATTTTTTCTTCAGATAAGTGAAAAACATGATGTGGTGTTCTTGATTACCAAGTATGGTTATATCCACCTCTATGATCTTGAGACTGGCACATGCATCTACATGAACAGAATCAGTGGAGAAACGATCTTCGTTACTGCACCTCATGAAGCCACAGCTGGAATAATAGGAGTCAACAGAAAGGGACAAGTAAGGAAACTTCTACCTTAAGCATCTAAGTAACAGATTATCATGAGCGGTTTTTTTCAAAAGGTAATTTTGGATATCAGAAAAGAAAACATCATAGGGGAAGGCAAAGAGAAGGAATGAGGTGAAGGTCACAGGATATAAAATAACAGGTGTCAGTTTAGACGTCTCCTGTTGAAGGTGAAGATGGAGAGTAATAAAATTGTATTAGGGTGTGTATGTGTGTGTGTGTGTGTGTGTGTGTGTGTGTGCGCGCGCGCGCATATATGCACATGCTAAATAAATAAAATTTAAATAAATAAAAAAGATTGTTATATAGAATCTGGCATGAGGTGCACACCTTTAATCCTAATACTTGGAAGACTGAGGAAGGAGGATATCTGTGAGTTGGAGGTCAGCCAAGGCTATATATAGTGAGAACCTGTTTCAAAAAACATAAAACAAATAAAATAAGATAGAAAGGTTGTTTAATTTGTTTTTTGCATTGATTTAATCATATTTACCTTGATTATTATTTTTAGGTCTAGTAAATGGCATGAATCATTATTTAGTTTTTGTTACTTTATATGTCTGGGTATTTTGCCTGCACATATGTCCATGTACCACATGGGTGCCTGGTATCTATGGGGATGAGAAGAGGGCATCAGAACCCCTGGGACTGCAGTAATGGTTGTGAGCCACCATGTGGATGCTGGAAATCAAACCATGATCCTCTGGAAGAGCAGCCAGTGCTCTTAGTCACTGGGCCATCTCTCCATCACCTGTAGTTAGTTTTTATATGAAATTTCATCTTAAATTTTTATCACTAGCAAAAAACGATTATAATATAAGCATTCCAGTGTATAATTGTAAAATCTTTTTAATAACTGGTTTAGAGCCAGTTAGGTGTATATATTTTTATTATCAAAAGTAAGTCTCCTGGATGAAAAAAAACTGTTTGGGTTACACATTTGACAAACTCCTTTTTCTAGGGGTTTCTTTCCTGTTATCTCCAAGACAGGATCCATCAGCTACAGAGATAAGAATTCTACCTAATCCCACTTCTTAACTTGACCCGTCCAGCAGGTCCAGTTATTCGTGGGTCTCGAGCCGGGAAACACCTAAGAGCAAATGGGGGCGAGAAAGGAAGGGAGCCTTGCACATATAATGAATGACAAGAGTCAGTCTGAGTTGCGTCAAGGCTCCGTTTATTGAAATGAGTGCTGCAGCTTTTATATGCTGAGGCTTCAGGCAGGGAGGGAGGCAGGGAAAGCAAGGAGAGTGGAAGGTTATCAGAAGTCAGAGTGGTCTGGGCGAGGTCTCTTTGGCCCCAGGCTCTTGCAGCTGGCTGATTAGCATCTGTTTGCAAGAAGAATGGGAACTCCTAAGAGAAGGTTAGGGTGAGGTTGCTTTGGTCCTAGGCCCCTGCTGTTACTGAATAAGGCCTTTCTATGGTTAGGCCAAGGTCGTCTTGTTTTGCAAGACTCCAAGCAGGGAATTCCAAACATACCTGGGTCAAACAGTCTAGGTCGGTCTCCAACATTAACTTCTTCTTTTTTTTTTTTTTTTTTTTTTGGTTTTTCGAGACAGGGTTTCTCTGTGTAGCTTTGCGCCTCTCCTGGAACTGACTTGGTAGCCCAGGCTGGCCTTGAACTCACAGAGATCCGCCTGCCTCTGCCTCCCGAGTGCTGGGATTAAAGGCGTGCGCCACCACCGCCCGGCCTTAACTTCTTAAGTATTACTGAATATTTAATGTGAGGTCATGTTAAAGTACCTATTGTGGTGTCTGTAAAGTTGGGTAGTATATCATCATTTGAAAGTAGCTGTTCTGAGTTTAAGACATTTGCCAAGTCTTCATATCATCTAGCAAGTGGTTCTTACTGTGTGTGAGTGTTGGAACTGAAACAAGAAAAATTCTCCCATGAGGGGTTTTATTTTCTCCGATGGTTAAAGTTCTTCAAAGTTAGTGTTGTATTGCTCTTGTCATTTCCTGCTTCTCCTCCAGATTATTATTATTATTATTATTATTATTATTATTATTTTTTTTTTTTTTTTGGTTTTTCGAGACAGGGTTTCTCTGTGTAGCTTTGCGCCTTTCCTGGAACTCACTTGGTAGCCCAGGCTGGCCTCGAACTCACAGAGATCTGCCTGTCTCTGCCTCCCGAGTGCTGGGCAGATTAGTATTCTTAAACCCAGATGGTGAACAAAGGAAACAAATGTTTGTCATTTAGTTGGTTAGTCTTTGAAGAGTGGCGTGTTTATGGTGAGACGGTCTGTCTCTTACCTCAGCTCTGGGCTCGGGTGCTCTGAGTCCCTGGACTGGAAGTACCTGTCCTTGTAACGTCTTTGTCACACTGATTAAAGTTACTTGCTGTCTCGGGCATCAGTCCTCCTTAAGAAAGGGGCTCGTCTTTGTTGAGTTGTATTTCTAGCACTACCCAAAGGTGATTTTTGAAAATTAAGTAGTTCTCATCTATCCAGTTTTATGTGTCTCTCATGGAAAAAAAAAAGTCAAGAATGAGTCGGTTCGGGATGATTTGATAAAAATCAGGAGCCATGGAGCGGGGAGTGCTTTCTTCATTCGGCAGTTGTGCTGGGGTTAACGTAGATCTCCTTCTGTGATTTTACCATATACTGTAAGCATTGATGATGAAGGTTCTGGAAATTATGGTAGCAAAACAAGCAAGTGTCAGAATTTCACAAGAGTAACTGATTACCTTTGTGACTTAGTCTAAAAAGATTTAACACAGTGTAATGGTTCTCTAATTGTTAAATTGCAGGTTCTGTCAGTTTGTGTGGAAGAAGAAAACATAATTCCTTACATCACCAACGTCCTACAAAATCCTGATTTGGCGCTCAGAATGGCTGTGCGGAACAACTTAGCTGGCGCTGAAGAACTCTTTGCCCGGAAATTCAATGCTCTTTTCGCCCAGGGAAACTACTCAGAGGCTGCAAAGGTGGCTGCTAATGCACCCAAGGTAAATAGTTGGAAACTGAGGTTGCGGTGATTGAGGTATTGTTAATACTCTGTTTCTGATATTGCTAGAAGAGGAACTGGCTTTGTAAGAGTAACTAGCCACTTTCTAGTTATATTTTTCCTTTAATAGAATATGATAATTAATTCTCAGTGTTTGTAGAGTTGATGGTTAAAAGCCCAGAATCTTAGAAAGGCTATGTAGCTATAGGCCTACCGTGGCTGTAGGTGTGACTGTGTCCAGTTACTAAAGTGTAACACTGTTGGACCGCATAAATGATGGCTCTTCATTTTAATTTGAAAAGTTAATCACTAAATAAATGCTCTTGAATTTGTAATCTGTAGAGTTGTCAAAAAATGAACTGAATTTATTCCCATAAGCCTTTACATTGGTTTATGTTGGACTGAATTAAAACCTTACATTCCTAACTAGTGTTAATTATTAAATTTGTACTTAATTGAACTTGATTTAATGACTGGTGGTTACCATTTAATAATTATGCTTATCCTTTTTTTTAACTTTAAATTTTTTTTTAATTTTTGAGATTATAATGTAATTACATCATTTTCCTCTTCCCCTCTCTCCCTCCAAACCCCCTCATATGTCCCTCCTTGCTCTATTTCAAATTCATATCTCTTCATTAGTTGTTGTTGCATACATATATGTGCATAAATCCAACCTACCCAGTCTGTAATCCTGCTTGTAAGTACATGTTATCAGGACTGACCATTAGATAGTAGAGAACCAATTGATGTGCTCTTCCCTGGGGAAGACTAGTTGTGCTTATTGTTTCATGCACTGGCATAATTAATTACCTTGGCATGTTTCTGATTTTGAATAATTTTGTAACATTGAGCCAGGGATGTGACACACATTTATTGAGTTTGCACTATGTAGTTAATATTTGGAATGTGGCGTTAATAGATCAGCCATGCAGTTCACATTGACCAGAGACTTACAGGGTTAGTAGTGTGGTCAGGCCACTGAGGAGTCTTTAATATTTCTTCTTCTTAAAGGGAATCCTTCGTACTCCAGACACTATTCGTCGATTCCAGAGTGTCCCAGCTCAGCCAGGTCAGACTTCACCTCTACTTCAGTACTTTGGAATCCTTCTGGACCAGGGCCAGCTGAACAAATATGAATCCTTAGAGTTGTGTAGACCTGTACTTCAGCAGGGACGGAAACAGCTTTTGGAGAAATGGTTGAAAGAAGATAAGGTACGTTATACGGATAGACTTTTCCTTCGATTAAATACTGTGTTAACAAGTTAAAATTGCTGGTTTCCATCCGAGTGTCTCCATCTGTTATTTGTTGCTTGTGGAAACAGAATGAGAAGAGGCCTGGCTATTTTCAAACGCGGTCCAGGATTGCTGCTTGGTGGTTAAACTGCTAGCCTAGAAGTGAGTCACTGCTCTCTGGTCTTGGAACTTCCCCGTGAGATGCTTGCCTCACTGCGCAGGCACGTGTGTCAGTGTGTCTGATACGGCTCAACATGTGATCTTGCGCCCCACGCTCGCTACGCATGCCTAGTAGTTTCTGTTTTCTCTCTTCCTCTCTCTCTGACCCCGTTTCTCTCTGTAAGAATTATAAACTGTCATCAGCACTGTAGTTTTTTATGCTGGTAAGCATACTTGGGTATGCAGGGAGAACATGTTATATAAAACATAAGATCACTCATCTGTTTACAAGACAACCAGGCTGGCTATATTTTGATGTAGTGAGGTGGTGTTTGACAGTGATTTCACAGAATGTTAAGTGGTGTTATATGAAAAGGTATTTAAAAGGTTTCAAATATAAGAGCCTTTTGTAAAAAATATTTACTAGCTTTCTATACTGTAGGATTTCTTTGTGTTTTATATTCATTCAGCACATTTTCTTTATACTGTTTTGCAGAGCATATTTTTCTCTGTGTAGCCCTGGATGTTGTGGCCTCAAACTCAGAGATCTGCTTCCCAAGTGCTGGGATTAAAGGTGTGGGGTACACTGCCTGGCAGAGCACACTTTTTTCTTTTGATGTAGAATGACTGAAAAGCAAGCAATAAATATTATTTATAGGGCAACAAACAACTTTTAAGCAATTTATCATTATTATTTTTATACAGTTATACAAAAAAGCCTTCCTACCTAAAGTGACAGTATTGAGTTGTCATGTTTCATGCATTGTCAAGAACTGAGGTAGCACTCTTGTAGTGAATTACTTACAAAGATGTTAAACCTTTCAACATTAGTGTGTATGGATAGTATTGGTACATTCTGGAGTCTGAGTTCATGTTTCTTAACCTGGCTTGTGCTAGTCTTGTCTTACAGGATACTAGAGGATAGTACTTCAGACTTGAGAAGCTTGGCCAGATACCATTCTCTACTAAAGAATAGCTAAGCTAACACATATTTGAGACTATTCTAATTGCATAAGATAATAGGATGGGAACAGCCAAGATAACTGAGTTGACCTATGTAATAGGGTATTAATTTCTTGACTATCAGTACCTCTTGTTGATAACACATAGGACTCATTTGTAGTAAAACTGGTTCATTGACCATTAGTTAGCATGGTCAGTTAAGATGTATAGATTGATAGAACTTCTTTGAACACTGAGCCATAAGGGCTACTCTTTTTAAAAAGTTAGCATTGGGACTCGAGAGACGGCTCGGTGGTTAAGAATACATATTGCTCTTGCAAGTTAAATTTCCAACACAAATGTCAGGCTGCTCACAGCTGCCTGTAACTTCCAGAGGACTCTGCTAGCTTAGCCTCTATTGTCTCTGGCATTCCTCTGTGTGTGTGTGTGTGTGTGTGTGTGTGTGTGTGTGTGTGTGTGTGTGTGTGTGTGTGTATAGAAAATCGGACTGGGGTATGGGTTAGTGGTAGAGGACTGACTTACTTAGGATATACAAGGCTCTAGTAGGTTCAATTCCCAAAACTGCAAAAAAGAAAAAGGAAAAAAAAAATAGAAAAATAGAAACTCATACAAAGCAGACCTCTTTTTTTAAAATTCTTATTTATTTATTTATTTATTTTTTATGTGTGTGATTTTTTTTTCAAGACAGGGTTTTTCTGTGTAGCCCTGGCTGTCTTGGAACTCACTCTGTAGACCAGGCTAGCCTTGAACTCGCAGAGATCCACCTGCCTCTGCCTCCTGAGTGCTGGGATTAAAGGTGTGAGCCACCACAGCACGTCCTTAAAGCAGAACTCTTAGGAAGGTGACTAGAAGATGTATCTGCTGTATACTACCTGGAAAATTTTTAATTTGTATATGTTTGACTTTGTAAATATAGTGTCCTGCCTTTCCATCTCAAATCCTAAAACTCAAAAAAGATAAAAAGATGAATCTTAGGCTCTTGAAATGTAAAGGTTGTATCCTAGTTTAAAAATTATCCTTAGAGTTTTAAAATAGCCCTTATGTAAGAAAGGGTTATTTGGCTCAGTTTCTAAAATTAATTTACTTATTTAGAGACAGTGTCTCTATTTGGGGCACAGGCAGGTATTGAACTCTTGCCTTAGTCTCCCAAGTGTTAACATTACAGACTAACTGACATTGTTGCTTTTCACTGACAGTAGTACATCAAAAGTTGTATTATCTGGGGGCTGAAGAGATAGTAGTGGTTCAGAGCATATATTAAACTCTTCCAGAGGACATGAGTTCAGTTTCCAGCACCCATGTCATATAGCTCACAACCACCTCCAGCTCCATGGGATCTGATGCCCTCTTCTGATCTCTATGGGCATACACACAAATAGAAAAACCAGTGACATTATTTTTGAGAAGTTGAAAAGGTGGCTGTAATATGTGAATCTTTGCAGTTAGATGTATAAGATTCTGCAATAAAGAAAAGGTGTATTCTTAACAAGGTAGTTGGAAATTCCTAAAAGCAAAGTCTCATGGCTGTCTGTCCTTGTTAAGGAGGAATTCTAGAGAACCATTACTGTGAGTACAGTATCAAGAGTTCTCCAATTACAAACGCTGCAAATTATACTTTTGGAAAATGAGTAAATATTTTCTATATGAGTTGTATTTATAGGGAAGTAGTATCAACTACTCGTTAATGAAACAGCTAATGAGTCACTAACCAAATTTTTTTTCCTTTGGACAGCTGGAATGTTCTGAAGAACTGGGTGATCTTGTAAAGTCTGTGGACCCAACGTTGGCACTTAGTGTGTACCTCAGGGCCAATGTCCCGAATAAAGTCATCCAGTGCTTTGCAGAGACAGGTCAAGTCCAGAAGATTGTTTTATATGCTAAAAAAGTGAGTTCAGTGGAACAAATTATCAACACAAATTCATTAAAAAAAAAAAAAAAAAAAAAACGAGAGAAAGTAGCCTTAATTTGCTTCATGTTTGTTGGTTAATTCTATAAACTTTGAACTGCTTGGAAAAGCATAAGAAATTCCTTAACTGTTATATGTAGAGTCCATACCTAGTGTTAATATGTGAAACAAGTACAGTTCGAGGATAGTCATTTACTTACTAGAAGTAAATACAATTATATAATCTAGGCAAATATGTCATCATAGAAGTCTTATTGAATGTCTTAAATTGTTAATAATGTTTTATACTCATCAGTAGTTCTGTTAATATTGTATTATCGAAAAGGATTTAAATATGAAACTTGGTGGCATGACTGAAGTCTGTCTATTTTTAGGTTGGATATACTCCAGACTGGATCTTTCTCCTCAGAAATGTAATGCGCATCAGTCCAGATCAAGGACAGCAGTTTGCTCAAATGTTAGTTCAGGACGAAGAGCCTCTTGCTGATATCACACAGGTAATGGCACTTTAAACTCTGTAGTTCATAGAGATGGAGCTTGTAGGGAGTCAGACTTTTACAAACTTTTCAGAAGAATAAATTAAACTTTCAGCTCACAGAAATTATGTGTGCCTACATGAATAAACCCTGAGTATCTTACCAAGATATACTGCAGAAGAATAGATTTTCTAAATATTTACTATTTCGTGTCTATTAATGCAGGCACAGGCATGCCATGGCCTGTGTCTGTGGGTCAGGGGACCAACTTTTGTGAGTTGTTCTTTCCGGCTACCTGGTTGTTGTACTCAGGTAGTCAGGCCTGCATACACATGCCTCTGTCCACTGAGCTATTTCACTGGCCCAGTAAATAGTTTTCAAATAAATGCCATTTGGATTAGGGAAGGATATATGAAAATAATATACTTGATCTTGTCCAAAAAGCCA
>CABHPR010116849.1:9170-34173 GCA_902168415.1 Peromyscus melanophrys
ACACACACACACACACACACACACACACACACACACACACACACACATTTTATTTACATGAGGAAGGCACATATATAACTCCCTCGTAAAAATAAAGGCAAAAAAAATTTTTTTCCTGTCCTGGATTTTGCTCAGTAGCCCAGGCTGGTCTTCAACTCACCGTATCCACCTGCCTCTGCCTCCAGAGTGCTGGGATTAAAGGCATGCACCACCACCACCACCATCACCACCACCACCACCACCACCACCACCCGGCTAAGGCAAAACATTTTAAGACCCGGTTAGAACAACTAGGAATACGGTTTCCACAAGGAGAATACCTGAGCCCCTGCTTCTGGTCTCATGGAACTGGGAAGGGGGCTCTGTGGTCAATAGCACTGGCTGCTCTTGCAGAGGACCTGGGTTCGGTTCCCAGCCCGTACATGACAGCTCACAACCACCTGTGGCTCCAAGGCGATCTTATTCCCTCTTCTGATCTCTGGAGGTTCCTGCACACATGGTGCACAGACACACACTCAGACACAGATCCATACACACTAACTACACGAGTAAATATATTTTAAGGACAGTTATAAAAAGGGCTAGTCACAGAGCTAATTAATGAGTGAGATGCCCCCCCAGTAAGGGGGTTACTGCCCTGTCTGTGGGTGCATAGGGATTGCTGGCTGCCTAAGAGCTCATTACCAAGAACATTTTCAGGACTCAAAGGCCAAAATACACCGTCTCTCGTGTTGAGCTGGTAACAAGCATTTCTAGATTTGGGGGTTTCTCAAAGCTATTGGTATTCTATGCTAACCTCACTTTAAGGTTATTCTGTGTAGGATCTGAGTGTCTAAGAATCTGTGGTCTTTTTTCTCCCCCAGCGCTTTACAGGGAACCAGATAGCAAAGCTTTTCCAGCAAAACCCCGAGGCCTACGCACACTCCGAGGTTGGTGAGCCTTCATGTTCCATCAAAGTCACACTTTCATCCTTTTTGTCACACTCGCCTCAACAGAAACACATCTTACATGCATTGGCTAGTGCCTTTGGTGAGTAGGTGTTAAGTGATTCAGAGTGGGGGTGGTTGAGATGGCTCAGTGGGTTGAGGCGCTTGCCTCCAAGCCTGACCCCCTGAGTTCGATCCCCACGACCTACAGGGTGGAAGGAGAGAACCAACTCCTGAAAGCTGCCCTCTGACTTCCATATATGTGCCTCTCGCACATGATAAATAAATACAGTAAAACAAATTAAAAGTAAAGGCAAAAACCCCTCTCTCTTTCCTATTTTAGATCCGCAGAGGGCACTGTGCCACAGTTGTGTATCGTAGCCCAGGAGCCATGGGCTGCACCGTACAGCCTCGGTGTGCTCTGGGCTGGCCTGTCTAGATTTGTATAAACATACTGGATGGTGTTTGCACAATGATAAAATTGCTTACGATGTTCTTCCTCTCTCCTTCCCTCCTTTCCTCCACAGTCATTCCATTGCTTACTTGTGTGTATGGGTGTGTGTGTGGAGGTCAGAGGACAACTTGTGGGAGTTGGTTCTCTCCTTACACCACCTGGGGCCCAGAGACGGAACTCAAGTGGTCGGCTTGGTAGCAAGTGCCCTAACCTGCTGGGCCATCTGCTGGCCCTCCTTCCTTGTTTTTTCTTTCCTTTTCTTCATTTTTCTTTTCGGCAGCAGCATTTAACTATGTAATGCAGGCTATCCTGGAAGGCTTGATCCTCCTGCCTCGGCTCCCTGGGTGCCGGGGTTACGGGTGCGCCCCACCATGCTTGGCCCCTTGCTGTAGTTGATTTTCTTCTTGCTGTGGCAAAATAACCAATGAAAGCAGCAAAGAGAAGGGAGAGTTTGCTTTGGCCCCAGGTCGAGGGTGCAAATCCACCGCGGCGGGGAAGCTGAAGCGTCAGGAGCTTGAGGCAGCTGGTCACATTGGAGAGGTGGCTCAGACGTTAAGAGCACTGGCTGCTCTTGCAGAGGACCTGGGTTTAGTTCCCTGCACCCACATGGCATCTGTCACTCCAGTTCCAGGCAATTGGACTTGCTCCCCTGGCCTCTGGGAGCCCCAGGCACACATGGGTGCACAGTACATGTGCGTGCAGACAAATGCTCACACACATAAATGAAAATAAACCTTACAGAAAGCACAGAGAGACGAATGCTGATGATGCTCACCTCACCTTTTCCTTTCCATTCAGTCTGAAGCCCCAGCTCTTGGATAGCGCTGCCGACACAGAGAGTGGGTCGGTCAGGGTCAACCCTGAAGCCCGATTCCCACAGCCAGCTACGTATTGTGCTTTTGTACCTGTTTGGCAAATCCATAAGAGTTATAAACATTTATTCTTTTTACTTACTTATTTACTTTTTTTTTTGGAGACTGTCTCATGTATCCCAGGTTGTTCTCTATGAAGCTAAGGATAACCTTGAACTCCTGATCCTCCTCCCTCCACCATCCAAATTACAGCTAAAATTACGTGTGCCCCGCCACATGCAGCATTTTGTGTTTTGTTTTGATTACGGTTTGCTGTGTAACCTAGTCTAGCTTTGAACTCACCCTGTAGACCGGGTTGGCTTCAAACCCCTGCCTCAGCCCCGAGTGCTAAGATTACAGGGCTGTACCACTATACCTGGCTGCAATTCATTATTTAATGACTCAAGTTTCAGATTACTTTGTGGCATTAGCCATTGAGGAATGAAAGCCTCCATAAGTTATATGTGTGGAATCAAGGCGTACATCCCAATGGGGACTAGAGGTAATGGCTCTCTTCTCGAGTCTAGAAGCCCTGGGTAGGAAGGTGGCTTTAGAGTCTCAGGCTGGTGTTTACTGTCCATCAGTGATTCTCTTGGGGGCATGGCTGGGTGTCGCAGCTTTTGGGGCTGGGGTCAGTTTGTCTTTAAACTCATGGTAGCCTTGAGAGTCTTGGCACAGTCTGTGTTCTGTGGCCACCCGTCCACTTCCCTGTGATCAAATGCCAAAGACACAGAAGTGGAGTGAGGAATAAAGGGTGTATGAATGGATTCCAGATGGAAAACCAGCCTCCCTAAGTGCAGCATGTTCACAGGGCTTTGGCTTTTGTTGTCCCAGTCATGATGGCTTTGTGGCCTAAACCAGTACTACCCAGAACTCTGGCTGCTTCTGAATGAATACTTCATCTCTATCAGCACCTGCTGAAGTTTCAGCTTCCGTTCCTGCGTGTGTGTGCGTGTGCATGCGTGTGTGTGTGTGTGTATGTGTGTGCATGTGTGTGCGCATGCGTGTATGTGTGTGTGTGCGTGAAGCATTCTGTAGCTTAGGGTGTGTGGAAGCAAGTCCTCTCTCACCCTGCTTCCTTCTTTTCCAGAGGATTTCCTTGGTCAGTAGCTTTGCTGCTTCTCTGTTCCTGGGGGGGTACTCGCCCATCGACTACAGTGACGGTAAGTCTTCAGAGCATGGGGAGACGCTTGTTCACATGCAGGGTGGCCATGGCGACTGCAAGCGCCTCATCCAGCCTGGGTGGGTGCCAGTCAGGCAGCTCTCTCATCATTTCCCAAGAAGGAAGGACTACTAGTTATCTTCTGTTGTGTTACAAGTGTCCCCATCACTTACCAGCTGAAGATGGCGAATGTTAAGTTCTCACTTAGTACCTGAGTATCCCTTAGTCTGGAATGTGGCACTAGCTGGACTGGGTGGTCCTGGCTCAAGATCACTCACAAGGTAGGCAAACTGGCAGCCAGGGGTGCAGGGAGGGAGTGGGGGAGGGAGAGGGCAATGAGAGAAGGGCCAAGAAGAAGCTGTAGTTGCTCCTTGCTGATCTTGGAAGTTCCATCCTTCTGATCACAGGGACCAGCCTGGGACAGGGTTGGGGTCACCTTGCAAGATATGAATACCTGAGGCAAGAATCATCAGGGACCATCTTGGGATTCGACTCTCACAAGCTACTTATTGTTTTGCTCATATTTGGCAAATTTATGAGAATTGTGTTTATTTATTATCTAGTCTAATTTTATTCTGTGAGATACGGTCTCTTGTAGCCTAGGCTGGCTTTAAGCTTACAATGAAGCTGTGGATTACCTTGAACTCCTGACCTCTTGCCTCTGCCTTCTAATTTCTGGGATAACAGTTGTGTACTGCCATACTCAGCATTTGGGATTTTGTTTTGTTTTGATTTTAGGGTTTTAAAAAATAGATATACTTTATTTAATTATGCGTGTGTGTGTGTGTGTGTGTGTGTGTGTGTGTGTGTGCGCGCGTGCAGTTGCCCCTGGAGGCTGGAAGCATCTGCCTTCTCTGGAGCTGGGGCTGTAGGAGGCCGTGAGGCACCTGATATGGGTACTGGAAACCAGTTGGGTCCTCTACAAGAGTAGGACAAGCTGTTGCACGAATCCTAAATGGTCTTATAATAAAAACCAGAGCCAGAAAGATCAGAGAAGCAAAGCAAGCCACAGCCACCACCTCTTACCTCACCAACTCCTCAGCCTGTCAGAGCATCTGCAAGAGAGCAAATTCCTGTCTCCTCCCACCTTATATTTCTTTCTCCACCCACCATATCATTTCCTGTTCCTTCCTAGTGCTAGGATTAAAGGTGTGTGCCACCAGTGCCTGGCTCTGTTTCTCTCATGTAGTCCAGTGTGGCCTTGAACTCACAGAAATCCAAACAGATCTCTGCCTCTGCCTCCTGAGTGCTAGGATTAAAGGTGTGTGCCACCACTCCCTGACTCTATGGCTAACTCTGTGGCTGGCTCTGTCCTTTGATCTTCAGGCAAGCTTTATTTCCCAGATTACAAAAATATAGATATATAAAAACAATATATCACCACACAAGCTCCTAATCCCTGAGCCGTCTCTCTAGCCTCTGGTTTTAGTTTTTATGAAACAGGATTTTGCTGTGTGCCTCAGGCTAGCCTTGAACTCAATATGTAGCCCAGGCTGGCTTCAAGCTCATAGCAATCCTTCTGCCTCTGCCTCCTGAGGTACTCTGATTACAAATGTCTGCCACCGTGCCCTGCTCAGAATTGGTAGCTTTTAGTATCAGAACTGATGAAATAGACATGATGCCGGCAGAGAGAAGAAGCGCGGAGGAAGTTGCTGAAAGAACTCAAGGATGGGTGTAAGAGGGTCTTAGTCCATTTTCTGCTGTTATAGCAAAACACCTGAGGCCAGGTAATATGCAAAGAGCGGAAGTTTATTTAGGGCTGGTGACACAGTTCAGTTGGTAGAGTGCTTGCCTAGAGTTCATGAAGCCCCGGGCAATTCCTAGCCCCATGTAAAGCTGGATACAGTGGTGTATGCCTGTTGTCCCAGCCCTTGGGGGTTGGAGAGGGGACAAGAGAAGTTCCAGATTGTGCTCGGCTACATAGTAAGGTTGGGATCAGCCTGGGGTATGAGACCCTGTCTTAAGAAGAAAAAGAAAAAATGATTTTTTGATTTCAGGCACTTGAACCTGTTTGACAGCTAGCGAGGCCTTGTATCATGATGTGTGGGGACAGCAAGTGTGCGGCTCAGGTCTCTTTTGGAGATGGCTCAGTGGTTAAGAACATGCGCTGGTCTTGCAGAGGACCCAAGTTCAGTTCCCCGCACCCACGTCTGGTGGCTCACAACCACTGGGACCTTCAGCTTCAGGGGATCAGCAGCCTCTTCTGGGCTCCTTGGGTGATTGCTGTCATGTGCACATAACCACAGACAGACACATAAACACATTATTAAAAATAATAAATCTTGGGAGAGATAGTTCAGCTGTTAAGAGCACTGGCTGATCTTCTAGAGGACCTGAGTTCAAGTCCCAGCACCTACATGGCAGCTCACAACTGTCTATAACTCCAGTTCCAGGAGATCCAACATCCTCACACAAAGTGTATACAGGCAAAACACCAGTGCACATTAACTAAATAGATAAATAAATAAATCTTTAAAAGTATAAAAATACCATCATAAGGACCCCATCTTATGTGTTTTTTCCTGGAAAAGCCATGAGGTTAGGAAATCTCTGAGGGCTGCCCTCTGTCAGGGCTGCTTCTGGATGCCTTGAAACCCATGGGACATAGGGAACACTTTCTGGTTAACATGTTGTTGACATGCCTGTTCCTGGCAGACCTCGGAACAGCAGATTTTTCAGGCTCCCCATGTGATGGGAGTCTATGGAGAGCATTTGGAGAAGGTGACAACGTGGTATACTTACACGGGCCCTGCTGCCCTCTGGCTCTTGGGTTCAGGATGTTCAGAGTGTACTGCCTTCCCACTGTGATGAAATAGATCCAGCCACAAGGCTGGAGAGGTGGCTCAGTGCTCCTGTGGAGGGCCTGAGCTCAGTTTCCAGCACCCACATGACAGCTTACAACCATCTGTAACTCCAGTTTCAGGAGCATATGACATTCTTTTCTGGCTTCCACTGGTCCTGTGTGAATGTGTGTGCACAGTCATACATGCAGGCAAACATTCCTACACATAAAATACAAATAAATCTTAAGCAAAAAACAAAGAAAGAGACCCAGCCATACATTTACACTAGAGAATTAATTTTATCTGCCAATTTCACCTATCTCTACCAAAGCCCCCATGCCTCCAGATGTTTTTATTTTTGTTTCCTTCCTTCCTTCCTTCCTTCCTTCCTTCCTTAGGTTCTGGAATGAATTTGTTGCAGATCCAGGACAAAGTCTGGTCCCAAGCTTGTCTTGGTGCCTGTGCCCCCCATTTGGAGGAGAAGCTCGGATCACCGGTTCCTTCATGCTCAGTTATGGTAAGTCTTCTTTTTCAGTGATGACTACTGTGGGTACTGGCACTGCTGGTGGAGCCTGCGGAGGTGCACACATCCATGTGCACGCGCGCGTGCGCACACACACACACACACACACACACACACACACACACACACACACACGTTTGCATTTAAGCCTAAACTCAGCATTTGACATTAGTCAGAATATCTGAATATCTGGATAAGGGGCTTGTGCATGGCAGAGCTAGATTCCAAAACTATCTGAAGGATTTCTGGGTCTCTGCACACGGAAGGGTAAAAAGGCACAGAGTGCTGAAATTATGGTCACTGGTATGGAAGCTTGCAGTAGGCAGGCTCTGGAAACCAGAAACACTAAGGCTCTGACAGGCCCTGGCATCACATCGACTGAGGCTAAACCCTGACTTTGCTCAAGCTTGCCTGTTCATGGTTTATTGTTATTGTTTTTGCTTTGTTTTGAGGCAGGGTCTCTATATAGCCCTAGATGGCCTGGAACTTGTTATGTAGACCAGGCTGGCCTAGAACGCTTAGAGATCCACCTACCCCTGACCTCCAGTGCTGAGGTTAAAGGCATGTACCTCACATCTAGCTTGACCTGCCTCTGTTTAATCAGGGTTCCAATTTAGTTTCCCCATCTGGAGATAACACTGTCTACCTTAGAAGACTCCCATGCAAATGAGATGAGATATGGTATGTTGAAAGGATTTCAGATGGTGGTTGGACACACTAGTAAGTTAAGGGCTTTTGACCATGTTTAGCATGAGTCTTAAAAGTTCTTATTAAAAAAATCAAACCCGAGGCCAGTTATTGGGGTGAACACTGGAAGGTCAGAGAGACAGAATAAGCCACAGCTATCTCACCTCGCTGGATCCTCAGCTGGTCTTGTTTCCTCAGACTGGATGCCCCGAGCCCTCATCCAGAATGGGTCTCAGCTGAACTGCTGCTAGAAGCCTGAAAGCTTAACCAGCCACATGCTTCTCTAGGCCAAAGGCTTCTCCAGGGCCAATGCCTCTAGTTTCTGGTCCTTACGCCTTATATACCTTTCTGCTTTCTACCACCACTCCCTGGGATTGAAGGCGTGCTTTCTGGGATTAAAGGTGTGTATCACTGTGCCTGGCCATTTCCAATGTGGCCTTGAACTCACAGAGATCCAGAGGGATTTCTGTCTCTGGAATGCTAGGATTAAAGGCGTATGCTACCACTGCCTAACCTCTGTTTCATATTGTGGCTGTTCCGTCTCTGACCCCAGATAAGTTTATTAAGGTACACAATATTTTGGGGAACACAATACCACCACAACCATGAGTGTAGTGCCACCCATTTGGAATGGATATGAACCGAACACCTAAGTGTGATCTGGTTGGCTGGGTCTGTTCTTGACTATCCTGAAGAGGCACGGGAGTAAAGAGAGTCCATGGCGTCTTTTGACACACATGCTGCACATGTGAAGTCAGAACAATCAGAAAGAACCCCATATGGGACAGACAGCTGAGTGTAAAGGAAGGAGAGGGGGCTTCATGGAACTGGTGGTGGGCCACCAGGAAGATGGGCTGTTCCATGCTCAGGCATATCCACAGTTTTCAGAGTCTCATTGACCTGCTACCATGGGCAGAACATCATAGCCAAACCACTGTAACCCAAGGTGTGCTGTGAAGCCAGTGGGCAGAGCTGAAGTGTGAACAGTCCTGCTCAGAGAAGCCTACAGTGCAAGACACAAATGCATGGGTGCCACAAGCCAGAAAGACAGAAAAGGCAAACAGAAAACCGGCAACTTCCGTGTGAAGCATTGTAGAAGGCCGGAGAGTGGTGCAGGCATTAGAGAAATTTACCAAGGCATAAACAAAGTGGGAGTTAGTTAAAACACAGGGACCACTGTCCAGACAGTCACACTGCTGAGAGACAGCGGGAGTTCATATACAGCAGCCAGGGGGAGTTAATTGGCCTTAGCTCTTGTCCCATTGTGTAGGGTCCATGTCAGTGTGGACAGGAGGATACCAAGTTGCCTTGCTAAGTAGCGAATGTTACAGCATACATTGTTTTACTTGAGACTGGGGCATTGGCTTTGGCTGGGCTTTAATCCCAGGCAGAGACAAGCGGATCTCTGAGTTCCAGGCCAGCCTGATCTACAGAGCGAGTTCCAGGACAGCCAGAGCTGCACAGAGATACCCTGTCTCAAAAAACAAACAACAAAGAAGTTAGGCTTCAGTTATATATAAGATATCATGGGTCACTAGGGGTCAAGCCCCAAGTAAGTGGATGTGGCCTGATTGTTGAAGTGTGGGAATTTTGCTTTTATTTTTGGTTTTTTGTCTGTATACTGAGCCCCTGGAATGTTAACTGCCATCCATGGTCTTTTGTTTCATGTGAAATCGAGACCAACTCTTTGTCTAAGGCTTTGCCTAAGGCTTTGCTTGCCCTATGCCAAGAATGCATATATGAGAATCTTTTCAGAGGCGAGTGTTGGAGGAACTGGAAAGAGCCTGTTCTGAAAAATGCATCTTTACTTACTGACCATGCATCAAATAATGATGAGAAGTCACTGTGGCTCCATGCAGGTGTCACCCCTGCTGGAACCATACTTTCTCTATTGGGCTTCCCTGACTCGTGTGTCCTGTGAGTGTGTGTGTGGGGGGGGCAGCCGTCATCAAAGAGGATGACAGCCTGTGGGTGAGTGACTGCTCCTGCTTGTCCCCAGGGAGACAGTCCTCAGGACCAGTCCCAGCTTTCAGAGGTTCCTCTGTGGCTTTAGCCTCAGTTGCCTTTGGGGTGCCCAGTGGGATGGTGGACTCTTAGGCCTCTTGCCCTCCTGTTTTCTCTAGTCTCCTGGGTCACTACTCTGAGTTAAACTGCATGCAGGCCCCATCACACCCTGGCTTCTGAGGCAACCTTGGTCAGACATTTATTTTCCCAGGGGATGGCTTGTTCTCAGGGAAACCCAAAACATTGCTGGCTGGAACAAAATTTTCTTCCCATACACTGGGGGAAAGAATCTTTTAAAATGTGTTTCTTCCCAGGTGGTGGTGGTGGTGGTGGTGGTGGTGGTGGTGGTGGTGGTGGTGCACACCTTTAATCCCAGTACTAAGGAGGCAGAGGTAGGCGGATTTCTGAGTTCAAGGCCAGCTTGGTCTACAAAGTGAGTTCCAGGACAGCCAGGGCTACACAGATAAACTCTGTCTCAAAAAACAAAACAACAAAACAAAATGTTTTTTGAGGCAATTTTATTGTGTAGCTCATGCTGGCCTAATGCTATGTAGTCCAGACTGGCCTTGAATTTATATGGCCATCCTCCTGTCTCAGCTTCCTGGGTGTTGGAATTACAGGCATCAACTACCATGCCCTGCCTTTTCTAACTTCTTTCTAAAGAATATTTATCAGTTTGAGGAGAGATGGTCTCCTCTCTTGTTTTATCAGTTTGAGGAGAGATGGTCTCCTCTCTTGTTTTAAAGGGGTCCCCTCCCCTGAACTGTCATTTTTGGTTAATTTTCTTTATTATAATAATAATAACTATTATTATTGTTATTGAGACAGGGTCTCTGAGATCCCAGACTGGCCCAGAACTTGCTGTGTAGCCCAGGCTGACCCTAAACTTCTGACCCACTACTTTGATCTTCTGAGTGCTAAGATTACATGTACACCACCATGCCTAATTTAAAATTTTTTTAAGATTTATTTATTTTGCATGTGAGAGTGGTTGCCTACATGTCTGTGTGTACAACATGTGCAGGCAGTGCCACAGTTAGAAGATTTCCTGGACCTGGAGTTCCAAGTGGTTGTGAGGCACCGTGTGGGTGCCGGAAACTAAACCAGGTCTCTACTGTAGCACCAAGTGCTTTGAACCGCTGAGCCGTCTCTCCAGCCCCCTTGCCGTGTGTGGTTTTATGTGGAGCTGGGGATCAAATCCAGTGTTTTGTGGAGGCTAGTTGAGCATTCTGACAAATGAGCTACACCTCTAACCTACCCCTTTTTTCTTGAGACAGTCTCATGTGGTCCAGGCTGGTCTTGAGCTTGCTTTGTTTTCTTTAGAACACTGTTCTTTGCACTTGCCTGTCTGACTATTAGTCTGGTTGCTGGCCTGATAAACAAGCGAATAAGGCATTGGCTGTATCTATGAGCTTGCTTACCAATGTCCTGTTACTTTCTTTTCTTCAATGTTGTATCCAGAATTTGGTGTTCACAAAGTAGGTACAAGTTAGAGATTGCTATGTTCTAACTCCCCTCAATCTCAGACTCCTGTGATGCTGGACGTGACCTCAGGCCTGTGGTTCCAAACCTGTACTCCTTCTGCTGTGTGTGGCTAGGAAGGATGATGGAGCTCCAGGCTTGGCCACAGACGCCTGCAGCCTCCTCATGGCCCGAGGTGTGGAAGATTCCTTCAGCTCCAGTGATCTGGAGCCAGGAGTCTCTTGGGTGGTGATGCGCATGGCTGTGCTGAGCAGGCTGTGGTCACCTCAGCAGAACACGGGTGCTCTTTCTCCTTAGGGAGCCATTTCTTCCTACTATGTCCAGCGCTATGGATTCCCTCCAGCATGCAAAGTGGTGGCCTTCACGGGGGACAATCCAGGTAAGTGCCTCAGGAGGAACTGCTCTCCAAGTGAGTATGGGTTGCTGGACTTCCCGCCTTCCTTTTCCATAGATATGTAATTGAGATGGGGCCTCCCTCTGAAGGCCTGGATCTTACCATGTAGCCCAGGCTCTCCTTAGATGCTCATTAGTCCTCTGTCCCTGGGTATGGGGAATATGGATGTGAGCCACCACACCTGGTTCATACTGGACTTTTAAAGAATTCCACTCCATCTTCCTGTTTGTTCATGTCTCTCTGTGTGTACACATATGTGTATGCAGATGTACTTGTGTGTGCAGGTGCATGTGCATGTGTGTGTGCATATGTAGACCAGAGGACAACCTCAGCTGTCTGCCATTCCTCATAATGCTGCCTACTTTTCTTTTTTTAAGTAGGGTTTCTCACTAACCTGGAACTCTCAGGTAGACTAGGCTGGTTGGTGGTAGAGCCTCAAAGATCTATTGGGTCTCTACCTCCCCAACGCCGAGTCCCTAACATTGGGGCTATAAGTGCCTGCCACCATGCTCAGCCCACAGTCCAGCTTCTTGATGAAGCCTTCTGTGGTGTTCTCTTTTCCCTCTGAAGTTTGATTCTTTGTCTCAGTCTCAGCCCAGTCCTGGCCACCCTCAAAGCCCTTCCTTCGGGACACTGTTTTGACGTCATTAGATCTAAGGGGTTCTCCTTGCTGATGTCTCTGTAGGCTCATGGGTGGGCATTTTTCATCCTTTTGATCCCCTTGCTGTCCTAGTGCCCAGGCTTCAGCTGTCCTGCCCTTACTTGGCCTCCCGTGGAGGGAGCTTTGCACTGTCTCCTGTGCTTGGGTGTGAGCAGCCTGGAAGCACAGCCTCCAGCTGAGTTCAGAGGTGTCTGATCCAGCCCCATTTTCCATCACTCAGTTCACTCACTCAGCATTAGTGAGCACCAGCTGTGTGCCGTGTCTTCTTCAGTAGTGGGGTGTGTCAGCAAAGAGGGCAGAGGATTGCTACTGGGGACCCTGCGTCTGGGTGGGGGGACAGTCCTCACGACCTCAGCCCTTCTTTGCCCTGGTTGAGGATGATTCGTTGCACTCCCGACTCACCTTTGTCTTTCCTGTATGTTCTTGAGGCCGTGGCCTGGCCTCCTTGCTTCTCTGGACTTCTTGGAGAACCAGGCAGTGGTGGGGAGTTGGAATCCCTGAGAGAATAGACTTGTCAGCCCAAATCAGGGGCCTTGGCTACAGCAGCCCGCCCTCTGACCCCTGCCACATTTTGGGTTCCTTGAACTCAGCTCGCTGAACTGTGGGTTAAGGCAGAAGGTGGTATCTGTGCTGCCATCCGCATGGTTACTGCGCTTTGCTTTGTGGGTCATGTGACTCCTGCTAACCAGAGGTTTCGCCCCCATTCTCAGCGTCGCTGGCAGGCATGAGGCTGGAGGAAGGTGACATTGCGGTAAGGTAACTCCTCACACCTACAGACTTTCTGTCCTGGGGGCCACGGTGCTGAGCCCCAGCTGTGTGTTTGCTACACACCAGGGGGTCTGCTGCCTCTAAAGGGGATGGTGGCCCACTGTCCTTCTTAGACAGACGTTGCCCTTTGCTGATGTCAAGCATGACCTGTCTGCTTGACAGTGACTAGTCTGTTGGGCATAGTGCATGAGTGCTGGACATGGGCTGTGAACTCCCGGGTATGTGGGAAGATTTAATCTGCGGCTTTCTACATCCAGCAGGGAAGCCATTTGGGAAACCATTATCTTCATGATTTTGTATTGAGTTCTAGAAAGTCAATAATGGTGTCCATGAGAGCCTGGATCTGGGTAGCAGACCTTGAACTCATCTGGTATGGGGAGTCAAGAAAAAGGGTCTCTGAGGAGGCGGCAGTTGTCACCTGCAGTATGAGGAAGGAAGTGATTGGGTGGGGGAGCAGGATGCGGAGTTGTCGCTGGCAGGAAGGGAACATTTGTAGCCAAGCCCCAGGCACCTCACCCTCTATTCTGCTCTCCTCAGGTCAGCCTGGGCACCAGCGACACCCTATTTCTCTGGCTTCAGGAGCCCACGCCTGCCCTGGAAGGCCACATCTTCTGCAACCCAGTAGACACGAAGCACTACATGGCACTTCTGTGGTAATCCTGGAATCTCTGGGTCGGGGGAGGGAGGTGCAGACTGAATCGGCACAACCAACACCCCAAGGCATTCCTACTAAATTGCCTCATGGGTAGCCAAGACCACAGGGACACAAGTTCCTGCTTGACAGTAGAACTATCTGGGGAAGAGGCCAAGACCTACAGTCCCCCAAGCCTGGATTCAAACTCTACCTCCAATGCCAGAGTCCTTCATGGTGCTCTTACATATCTAACTTGACCTTCAGCACGTGGTCTGGGGGGCAGCTAGCTTCCTGAGGGTTCTCACAGGAGGTGTGTGTTCCAAGTCCTGACCACAGGCCTTTGGAACCTGCTGGAAGCTCCCTGGTTTAGAAGGCTTCTGAGCTGTAAGCACCAGGGACCGCTGGAGAATGTTCAGGTCTAGTTGTGGTAGTAGCTGCCCCATTGGAGAGCTGATACAAGGTACAGGACGCCCTGTCGGACCCCACTGTGGCAGCTTCCAGCATAAACAGAGCCCAGAATAAGTGTGAGTCCAGCGCCTTCCAGGATGCCCAGGAGAACCTCAGATACTTGTGATCAGGCTGCCTGCTGTGCCCAGCCCAGGAGTTGTGGTCTAGCCTGACCTGGAGACCCCTCTGTCCAGAACTCTTCTAAAACTCCTGGGTCCAGTCTGCATGTCAAGTTTAGTGGTGGAATCCTTGCCTAGTGGGGCACCTGGGTTCCAAACAACACCACTAAACCTGGAAGCCTAGGACTCACGCTGTGTGTATTTCTGCAGCTTCAAAAATGGCTCCCTTATGAGAGAGAAGATCCGAGATGAGTCTGCTTCCTGTTCCTGGAACAAGTTCTCTAAGGCCCTGCAGTCCACGGAGATGGGGAACAAGGGAAACTTGGGTAGGCTGGCCCTGTGACAGGGGCAGGAAGGCTTAGAACACCATGAGTTGGGGGCATGGAGGAGTTTGGGGGGTTCTTTTTGTCTACACTTGTAGCCTCACGAGCTGGTGTGGGCCCCCAGGTTCTGAGGGTGGGATCATGAGGCTCCCCTTGAGTGTGGAAAGTCAGACTCTAGCTATATCTTCTACCCCTTCAAAGCCCCTAGTGACGAAATGGCAGCCCCAGGATCTACTGAGCCCTGCTGCTTCTCAGTCCGCAATTTCCTGCCCCGGACACAAGGCTGTGTTAGGAAGAATATAGCACCCAGGCCACGTCCTGAAGAAGGAAGGGCCATGTCTTCTGTGCACACCTCAGTTGGTGCTCAGGGTTTAGGGAGCTGCTGAGGGGAAGTGAGAAGAGTTACCTCAGAACAGCCCAGGCCATCCCAGTCCCCCCTGTTCTATGAGAGAGAAGGACTGAGGATACTGTAGGGCTCCTTGAGGGATGGGAGGAGGCCTGAGGTGCAGATGAGGTAACTTTGCTTCACCCTTTTTGAAGACTTTTAAGAAACTGTTCTTTGGGGGCTGGAGAGATGGCTCAGAGGTTAAGAGCACTGACTGCTCTTCCAGAGGTCCTGAGTTCAATTTCCAGCAACCACATGGTGGCTCACAACCATCTGTAATGAGATCTGGTGCCCTCTTCTGGCCTGCGGTCATACATGCTGTATACATAATAAATAAATCTTAAAAAAAAAAAAAAAAAAAAAAAAAAGAAACTGTTCTTTGGCCGGGCGGTGGTGGCGCACGCCTTTAATCCCAGCACTTGGGGGGCAGAGGCAGGCAGATCTCTGTGAATTCGAGGCCAGCCTAGGCTACCAAGTGAGTTCCAGGAAAGGCGCAAAACTACACAGAGAAACCCTGTCTCGAAAAAAAATAAAAAAAAAAAAAAAAAAAAGAAAAAAAAACTGTTCTTTGTTCTGGGTCGCTGGCAGCTAATCTCTTCCTGGTTTTGCTTCAGGTTTTTATTTCGATGTAATGGAGATCACCCCTGAAATTATCGGGCGTCATAGGTTTAATGCGGAAAACATTGAGGTAACTTATGTCTTATTTTCCTTTTCATGGTGTATCTGTGTGGTGTGTGTGTGTGTGCATGTTTGCATGTGTGTTGCTGGTGTGCATGCGTGTGGCAGCCCAAGATTGACACCGGGAATCTTCCTGAGTGCTCTTCCGCCTGATTCATTGAGACAGGTTCTCTCGATGAAACCCAGAGCTTGTTCAGGGGATCCTGTCTCCACCTCTGAGGCTGGAACCACGGGCAAGCCACGATGCCACCCTGGCATTTCTGTGGGCTCTCAGACTCCAAACTCAGGTTCTCTTGCTCACACAGCAAGCACTGTAACTGCGGAGCCATCCCCCATCCCCAGACACATATGCTGTGGGTTTACATCGACTCAGGTGCGGAGTGCTCTGTTTAACAACCGGCCATCAGATCATGCTGCGTGTAGGGGTTCCGTCACCTGCCCATCTACAGATGTGCTCGGGTGCATTCTAGAGGCTGCGGCCTTAATGGGCTGACAGTCCCTGTCCCTTCTCCAAGGAAGAATACAGGGGACCTGAGTACTCTGTGAGCTACTGTCTGTCCCTAGACTGGTGTCATTGGACATTTCCTTGGTGGCTGTACCCTCCCAGTAGCCCTTGGGTCCTCAGGACAGGAGTTTCTTCCTAGTGGGAAGAGCTTGTCGGGGAGACAGTGACACTCACTGAGCACCATGGGGTTCCCAGCATCATGGTGTGATTGTAGTATCGTCCTCTTTCTCTAAGCAACTCTGTGAAGTAGGCATGACTAACCCTTTTTACAGATGGGGAAGCTGAGGCCTTAGTGGCCGGCCCAGAGTCAAAAGGTACAGGTGGTGGAGGAAGCCCAGGCCCAGGCCTTCCTGAAGCTGCTTCTCAGAGGCCACTTTTCTCTAGTTTCCGTGGGGCCCCTTCCGGGAGTGCCCTGTTGGGATGGGTTTCCTGGTAGTTCCCATGAGTTGACACCATGTTTTGAGGGGGTTGGAGCTGGAGGATGCTTGTGAACCCAGTGGATGTTGGGGAGCTTAGGTGAGATACTCTAGTCACTGTAATAGTCAGGTGGAAATTAAGTATTACACATTTGGTAGAATGCTTTGGATTCAATGTAGAAAGTTTTCCGGGCATGGGGGTGGCACACCCCTTTAATCCCAGCTCTCGGGAGGCAGAGGCAGGCGGATCTCTGTGAGTTCGAAGTCAGCCAGGTCTACAGAGTGAGTTCCAGGACAGCCAGGGCTATGTAGCGAGACCCTGTCACAAACAAACAAACAAACAAACAATGTAGAAAATTCATCCTGGTCCTCAGGTTGAAGTTCAGTTTCTGTTTACAGAGAAAAGACACACATGCCTGCTCTCGTATATGTCAGTCCTAAGCCTGCTCTTGTGTACCTCGGTTCTAAGCTCATCAAGGAGAAAGTAGGGTTCTTCATTCATTCACTCAGTAGATGTTTTTCCCCCCAGATTTGCTCATTTCGTATGTATAAGTATTTGCTTGCATGGATGTATGTACATCATGTGTGTGTCTAGAGGCCAAACGAGGACACTGGATCCCCTGGAACTGGAATTACAGATGGTTGTGAGCTGCCACATGGGGGTACTGGGAACTGAACCCGGGTCCTCTGCAAGAGCATTGAGAGAAAGTGGCAAGTTTGCTTCTTGATCTGAGGGGCTGGAGAAGCAGGCCTCTGCCTGGGGGTGACTCCTATCTGAGCTATCTTGATGCTTCAGAGTCATGGTGGATACTCAGGATAAGTTCATGGCTGTCACTTATCAAACATCAACTCCATATCCTAAGCCCTGTCAATCTAATTTGGCCATGGTGACCTTGAAAACTGGGTTCTGTCATTGCAGCCCTAAGTTAGGAAAGAGGACAAAACAGGAAGATCCTCATGATATTCAGGGTCAGAGGGGAAATGTTAGAGTCAGAACTTGAACCCTTGGCTTCCTGAGACTGAGCACTGTGATGTCACTGAGTCCTCAGAGTGGCACACAGGTGAGGTGTGAGCTGTGCATGTGAGAGTTGTGTCCGTGTGAAGGTAGGACAGGTGAAATGGATGGTTAAAGTAAGATCACTTACATGCACACACACACACACACACACACGCATGCACAGACACTCAGAGTCCCTCATGCTGTGCCCACTTTCTGTAAACAGGTCTCAGCGTTCCCTGGGGATGTGGAGATTCGAGCTCTGATCGAAGGACAGTTCATGGCCAAGAGGATTCATGCAGAAGGCCTGGGCTACCGAGTCAGTAAGTGAGCGGCCATCTGGATGTATTCTGGGGCTGGGGAGAAGGTGGGTGGACTCGGTCCTGGGTGGGGTGAGGAAGTGATTCAGGCTCCCGAGAGCAGGTGTAGATGCAGAGGCGGGGTGGCCTGCTTCTCTGCTCTGTCACTGCTTACTTGATTTCTTGGTCATAAGTTGTAGGCATCAGGAGAGGTCTGTGGGTGCCCCAGGTCCTACCTGCAGAGAAGCATCCTGAGCTCTGAACCTTGGGGATATGGACAGTGTGGGTGGAAGGCCTGTGTTCTGGGGCCATGACTGGGCCTCTCAGCTGAACCAGAAAGAGTGGTCATGTAGTGCCACCTCCAGCACTCACAGGACTGAGGAGGGGGCAGACCCAGGGCTCTTGGAAGGGATTCCTAAGAACTCGACTGCCGAGCAAGCAGGTCCCAGAGCTCAGTGACTCCATCCCGCTGGTGGAGTTAGACTACTGTAAGGGTCTTCAAGAAGGCCGTGCTAGCCCACTCGTGTCCAAGTGAAGCACTGGGTGTGGTAGTGTTGGTCATTTGTCCCAGCACTAGGGAGGCAGAGGCAGATGCATCTCTGTGAGTTCCAGCTCAGCAAGGGCTACAAAGTAGGATCCTGTCTCAACAAACAAAGAAACAACAAAATCCCCATGAAGCCTCTTTGCTTTGGAGTACCCATGGAAGCCTTTATGGACAGTTCAGGTTCTGTGTTGAATGTTTTATTGTCTTTGAACCAACCAAGTAATAGGATACTATAAAAATAAGCTCGGGGAAACCTGATAGACAGCATCTACTTAAGCTGAATATACACCATACCAGCAATCTTATTCTTATGTAAACACGCACAGAAACATACATATGTTCATTAAAGGTATCCGTGGAAAAAAGACATGTCCATGAGAACATTCAATGTGGCCCTCGCTTACTAGCCCCGAGATGAAAGCAATCTAGTATCTATTGAGAGTAGACAGACTGACTGGGAGTGGTGGTGTTTGTCGTTTTATCCCAGCCCTTGGGAGGCAGAGGTAGGCAGGTCTCTGTGAGTACCAGACCAGCAGGTGACACAGATAGACCTTGTCTCAATAAAACAAAACAGAAATTAAAAGAAAACAAAAAAATGTAGGCAGGATAAATGCATGTGTATTCACAGGATAGACTACCACACAGAAATGAAGAGGACCCCCCTCTTAATTACACGCCACAGAATTTGTAGGTGACGCAAACTAATGGTGAGCGAAGGAACAGTGTTCAGACTCAATGCAGACACTACTTGCTGCTGCTGAAACCAGGATAATTCGGGCTGGGTGTGGCTCGGTTGGTAGATTGCCTGCCTAACCCAAGGCCCTGGTTCCATCCTTGGCACCATATAAAAGGAACATGCTGGCTCATACCTGTAATCCCACCACTAGGGAAGCCTTGAACCTGCTCTGTAGCTGAGGATGACCTTGAACTCCTGATCTTCCTTACTCTGCTTCCCAAGTCCTGGGATTACAGTATGTACCAACAATGCCTGAGTTTTAATACAAATATTAAAATAAGTAAAATAATTCCTATGGACTCTCTCATCTAACCATCTTGGAAGTGTATTTTTTTTTAATCCTGAAGGTTTTCAAAGCCCCAGACATCTTTGAGAAATGAGATTGTGTGAGCAGGGCAGAGAAACTGGCTCTAATTGCCTAGCAGGGGTCTTTGGACCATCAGTAGGGTATCTCGGTATGGAAGGGCCATCCAGCAGCCCAGAGTGCAGGAGGAGGCAGGCCAGAGAGGCCAGAAGGAGTGTGTATGGTTACTCAAGAGCAATTCCTGTAGAACATAAAGACAGTTACTCTCTTAGCAAGTTGAAAAGCAGATTCAAGCCTGCCTTGAAAGCTCTCCTGGGTTCCTTTTAAACAAGACCTCCTGGTTTTGGGGGTGGGGTTCCTTTTTATTTTTAAAGTATATTTATTATTTGTGTATGGGGGCCGGGCACATACAACTCAGCATGAAAATGGAGGTCAGAGGACAACTTTGGGGTCAGTTCACTCTTTCTACCACATGAGCTCTGGGGACGGAACTCAGGACGTCAGGCTTGTCACCAAGCGCCTTAATCTGCTGAGCCATCTCTCAGCAGGTTCCTTTTTTATTTATTATTTTTATTTTTCATTTTAAAAATCTCACTTTCTGTATATGAATGTTTTGACTGCATAGGTAGATGTCTGTGCACCACTTGTGCACCTGATGCCTGCAGAGGCCAGAAGAAGGCATTGACGCCCCTGGAACTGGAGTTACAGACAGTTGTGAGCTGCCGTGTGGGTGCTGGGAATCAAACCAGGGTCCTCTGGAAGAGCAGCCAGTGCTTTTATCCACTGAGCCATCTCTCCAGCCCCAAATAAATCCTTTTTAAAGAGAAAAAGAAAAAAAGAAAAAAAAGCCACCAAAGTTTTTTTGTAAGGTTTGGTTATGAAGCCCTTATCTATTGAAGAAAACTCCGTTCTAGTATTGATATGTTGGGAGATTTTTTTTCCCTTTTTCTATTTTTTAGGGGGTGGTGGAGCAGCGTGGGGTTCTCATGATTGAACTCAAGGTCTTGTGTTTGCTAGGCAAGCACTCTGCCAACGGAGCTACATCTCCAACCCCAAATTTTAATTTTTTAGTTGATAAAGATGATAAAGGCAGATGGACTGTAGATGACATATGAGGAGCTCTGCATGGACAGGCCAAGCTTTGGGTCTCTCCACGGCCCTGGGAGATAGCAGGAGCCATAGACCCAACACAAGCCCTCCATGGCTGAAGGACAGTCCTTTCTGCCTTGGGAGAATTGCTACAACCACTTTAGTTCTGTTTTGTCTTTTGTTTTACAGTGCCCAAAACAAAGATTCTGGCCACAGGAGGAGCATCTCACAATAAAGACATCTTACAGGTACGTGTGGTGGTGGCCCCACACCTCAACGTTGTCCTTGTCATTGCATCTAGGAGCTAGATGTCTCCTTAGTCACTCTTTGCCTTATTTTGGGGAACAAAGTCTCTCACTGAACCTGGAGCTCACAGATTTGACCGGAATGGCGGGCTAGCAAGCCCCAGGCCTTTGCTTCCCCGGGGCTGGGATTCCAGGCATGCGCTACACATACAGCTTTTTTTACGTGGGTTCCTAGGGGTTTGAGGTCAGGTCCTTGTGCACCTATAGCAAACACTTTACTGAAGGGGCCACCTTCTCAACTATCCACCCATTTGTCTTGTAACACTGGAGGTTCTGGGCTTGATTCCCAGCACTGAAAGAAAATAAATAAACAAACTTAGGGTGTGTATTGCTGTGATAAAACACCATGAGCAAAAGCAACTTAGGGAGGAGAGGGTCATTTCACCTGACAGCTTGTGAGTCCGTCACCGAGGGATGTCAGGGCAGGAACTAACGCAGGCACCTGCAGACCAGAACTGAAGCAGAGGCCATGGACGGGTGCTGCACACTGGCTTGCTCCTCATGGCTTGCTCAGCCTGCTTTCTTATAGAACCTAGGACCACCTGCCAGGGATGGCACCACCCACAGTGTAATGAGTCCTCCACTCCCACATTAATCACTAATTAGGAAAATGACTCACAGACTTGTCTACAGGCTAATCTTATGGAGGTATTTTCCCAATTATGTTTCCCTCTTTTCAGATTACTCTAGCTTGTGCCGAGTTGACAAAAAAAACAAAAAACCCACAAAACAATGATATAAGTAGTTTAAAAGTATAGATAGGGCTGGGGGATGAGTCAGCTGGTAAAGAGCTTGCCATGCAGACATGAGGAACTGAGTTCAGATTCCCACTCCCATAAAAAGTCAGTCTTGGTCATGTGTACCCAGCACTGGGGAAGTGGAGACAAGAGAGTCTGGGAGTGCTGGCCAGCTACGCTAGCCAATCTGTGAGCTGGTGGCCAAATTAAAGACATTTCAACAGTGAGGTGAAGTGATTCAAGAAACACCTGGCATTAACCTCTGGCCTGCACTTGTACCTGCACACAGGAGGATGCCTCCTTCCCCACACACATGTGTTTGCGCACACGTGCGTGTGCGGGGGTGGGGGGGGGGGGGGGGGGGGGGGTGGGGGGTGGGGGGTGGGGGAGTGGTGTTAGACATGGTGGTGCACACTGTTAATCACGGTGCTCAGGAGATAGCAGTAGGTGGATCTGTGAGTTCTAGGCCAGCCTGGTCTAAATAGTGATTTCTACACCAGCCAGGGTTGTATAGTAAGACGGTGTCTTTAAAAACAGTACAGGGCATGGCAGTGCCTGCTGGCCATCTCCTCACTCAGGAGGCTGGAGCAGGAAGAGGTGAGTTTGAGGCTAGCTTGGGTTACATAGTAAATTTCAGGCTGGCTGGAGCTGTATGGTAGGCTCTTGTCTTTGAAAAGGCACAGGGACAGTCTGGAGACTGGCCCTGCCTAGGGTCTCCCCAGGTCACCCTGTCTCATTACTGGGCAGCTGTCGTTGAATGGAAGGCATTGGAAGACATGAGCAAGGAGAAAAGAGCGTTTCTAAACGATCTCTCTGAGTGACCGACCAATCACCCAGCGTAACCTCTGTGTTCCTCCCAGGTGCTTGCGGATGTTTTTGGGGCCCCCGTGTATGTCATAGACACCACCAGTTCGGCCTGCGTGGGCTCTGCTTACCGAGCCTTTCATGGTAGGTCAATGAATGGAGCTTGGCTGTCTCCAGAAGTGTGTAGGCACCACTGGGATGAGAAGAGTGGGAAGGGGAGAGGATGGTGTGTTGGTCAGGGTTTCTATTGCTGTGAAGAGACACCATGACCACGGCAACCCTTATAAAGGAGAATGTTTAATTGAGGTGATGGCTTACAGTTTCAGAGGGTTAGTCATCATTATCATCATGGCTGGGAGTATGGCGGCTTGATGAGAGTCCTACATCTTGATCTGCAGGCAACAGGAAGTGAACTGAGACACTGAGACAGTGGTCTTGAGCTTATATGAGACCTCAAAGTGTCTACAGTGACACACTTCCCCCAACAAGACCACACCTACTCCAAGGAGGCCACACTTCCTAATATTGCCACTGCCTTTGGGGGCCATTTTCTTTCAAACCACCCCAGATGGCATTCCCAGTTTGAGGGACACTAGAGTCTCAGGAGTGTTAGCCTCCTTTCTGTCCCTCCCAGCAGGCGAGAATGAACCCTTTGTCTTATGTTCTCTAGTTAGAGTGGGGAAAGGGAAATAGTATTCAAACTGGATGAGGTCTGATCAGAATCAAGCTCTACAGAGAGAGGCCAGAAAGCCCCCAGGGCCTCACAGAACGTGGGTGTAGGTCTGCACAGCTAGGGCAGAGGAAGGCAGTGTGGCTGCAGATGAAGTCCAGAACCGTGGACAGCTCCCTGGAGGCCCTGGCTCTGATGGTTGTCTCCCTGAGACTTCGGACTTGACTGGAAGACAGCTGAGTTAGGGTTGAGGCTAGCCTCCTCAGTTAGGTTGCTTTTCCCTGTCGTCTGTCTGCTGGGGAACTCCTGGCTGTCAAGGTCATCGGGTGCCACCCTTTCCCTAGGGGTCCATTCTTCCCGTTCACTTTTCACTTCTCAACACTCCCTCTTAAACTTGATGTTTCTTTCAACATTACAAGTGAATGAAATGCTGTTCTCTTTCTCTCTCTCTTTTTTTTTTTATAGTATTTTTATTTTATAATTAACTTAATTTCACATATCAGCCACGGATTCCCCCGTCCTCCCTCCCTCCCAATCCACCCCCCACTCTCACCTCCTCCAAGGCAAGGTCTCCCCTGGGGAGTCAGCCCAGCCTGGCAGACTCAGCCAAGGCAGGTCCAGTCCCCTCCTCCCTACACCAAGGCTGAGTAAAGTGTCTCAGCATAGGCCCCAGGCTCCAGAAAGTCAGCCATGCACCGAGGACAGGTGCTGTCTCCACTAAGTGCTGTTCTCTTAATGACGAACCCTTCAATCCTTTCTCCGTCACCTCATGCAGCTTCATGTAGCAAGATCATGGGGAATTTACTTCCAAATTTGTACCCTTTACCCCATTCTAGGGGACTGAACCCAGGCCATGTACTCGTCTGTGCTTGGTAAGCTATAGCACAAGCCTGCCCTGCCCCCATATACTTTTTGTTTTGAGATGAGGTCTCACAAAATTGTTCAGGTTGACTTCCCATTCACTCTGGATTCCAGGTGGGCTTTAGACTTGCCATTCTCCGATATGTATAACAAAATTCACCCATCTTAATTTATTTTATTTTATTTTTTTTGGTTTTTCGAGACAGGGTTTTGCTTTGTAGTTTTGGTGCCTGTCCTGGATCTTGCTCTGTAGACCAGGCTGGCCTCGAACTCACAGAGATCCACCTGGCTCTGCTTCCCGAGTGCTGGGATTAAAGGCGTGCATTACCACCACCTGGCCATCTTAATTATTTTTAGCAGTTTTGCTGTCGGTGACTTTTAACAACTGTTCTGAGCTGGGCTAATCTGGTTTAAACACATTTCGGGGTTTCTTGTTCTGGTGCTGTGTTGAAGCCAGGGTCTTTGCATGCTGAGGCGGCACCTGCCACTGGGCTGCACTCCCATGCCCTCCTGGTCTGACAGCATTTATCACCATAGCAGTGTCTGTCACACAAGTCAGTTAGCCTCGTTTGCGATGCGCATGAATGTGAGATGACCTTTCCCCTCCAGGCCTTGCAGGAGGGACAAGTGTGGCCTTTTCAGAGGTTGTGAAATCAGCCCCACATCCCAGCCTGGCTGCCACCCCCAGCCCAGGCGCTTCCCAGGTGAGAAGCCATCCGGTTTTCTCTTAGCATTAGCTTTCTCAGTCTGGCTTGGGTCTTTTTTCTCTTCTTTAAAAGGTAAGTTTTTCTTTCTTGTCTACATTAAGCCTGCTATACCCAACTAGAGGGAAATCTTACCTCCCCCTCCTTCACTCCCAAGTATTTGGGGATTGATCCTGGGGTTTTACCCATGGGAAGCATGCACTTGACTATGGAGTTACATCCTTGGCTTACAAAGACACCAAGGGTGCTGGGACCTGAATCTGGGCCCTCTGCAAGGATAACGCATGCTCTTAATTACTGCACCATCTCTCCAAGTCATTTTTCAAAAGTAAAAGTGGAAACAAAATTAATTTTAATAATATATTTCACTTAATCTAATGTGTCCAAATTATCATCATTTTGGTACATAACTGCTTAGGGAAATTACTAATGTCACAATCCACATTAGTTTTGCACAAGGTTTTGGAAATTTGAAGTAAATTTTATAAATATGTGTATTTATTTAAATTTTTTTTATGTGTATGAGTGTTTTGTCTGCTGTATGTTTATACATCATGTATGTGCTTGGTGACTGAGAAGGCTGGAAGAGGGTGTCAAATCCCTTGGAACTGGAGTTACAGGCCATAGTGAGTCACTATGTGGGTGCTGGGACTCAAACCTGGGTCCTCTGGAAGGGCAGCCAGTGCTCTAAACCACTGGGGTGTCCTCCAGCCTCAGAATTTACTTTTTTTTTTTTTTTTTTTTTTTTTTT
>CABHPR010116850.1:4442-19303 GCA_902168415.1 Peromyscus melanophrys
GAGAGAGAGAGAGAGAGAGAGAGAGAGAGAGAGAGAGAGAGAGAGAGCAATTTTTTAATTAAAAAATACAGCTTTGGAAAAAATAATCTGAAATGTATGCTGTGATGGCTGGGACGGTGTGAAATACACCAAAGTGAGTAAATTAGGCCAAATTATATCTACATATTGGGGAGTTCAGTGCCTTGCAGCCCTGAACTGCTTGCTATGGTGGATTAAAAGTAAAGGTGAGTTCTGATGGTGTGGTCATTTTATTTCACTTTTTTGTCATTTTCAAATGATTAAATGATGGTCTTGGAGAAATGTGCTAATTTCCTACTACTGCTGAAGAAATTTCAACAAAGGTGGTAACTTAAAACTACACAGAATTACTGTTACATAGTTGGTAACACAGAAGTCTGGAATGGATTTCCTTGATCTACACCATGGTGCTGGTAAGGCTGGTACTGTCTGGAAGTTTCAGAGCATCATCCACTCCTGTTTTCCAATTTCTATAGGCATCTTTCACTCCTCAGCTCTTCCTCCAACTTCCAAGCCAGCAGTGTCTTTAAATCCCTCATTAATTTGGCATCCTCTGGCTTACTAATAATCTTCACTGATAAGAGGCTGTGGTTAAATCAGGCTGCAACGACATCCTAGACTAATCACCTCATCTCAGGGCCCTTTACTTGATCATATCCCAAGGACCCTTTTTATTGTGTGTATATATTTTAGGAATTAGGATGTGTATATTTCAAAGGGCATCCTTCCTTTCAGGGCATGTGGATAATAGACATTGTTTCAACGTGATCATTCAAGCACCTCTGATGACCTCATCTTCTATTGTCCAATGCCTCTGAAGCAGACTCTTTTGCTTAACGGGTCTAAAAGGAGAAGCAATATCCCAGAACCAGATCATGGAGAGCTTGTGTCGGGTGACGATGTGAGATAGAGGGGGAGGGAGACATGAGCAAAACCCACTGTCCCTAAGCCCTTCATCTAATACATTGACTACTTAAGTGTCATCCAGGAGATACCTACAACTTTGTTCATTTTGAAGATGAAAAACCTAGTGCAGAACCAACTTAAAGAACTCCCTAAGGTCATAGCAGGGTTACACTAATCCAGACTATTGATAACTCCCCTGAAGCACTTTTGCTCCCATCAAGCCTTAGTTCTAAAATATTTAAATTTATCCAGATTCTCTCATGTTATATTCAGAATATAGTCTCACATCCCCCCAAACACGCAATTTTCACTTTAATTAAAATGAGTTTATAGTCATTGCTATGATTTCATTCCTGGTCTTCATGAGTCATTTAATAAAACTCTTTCAAGACTCTCAATAGTCCTGTGCCTTGCTCTAGGCCCCTCATTCTTCCCACTCAACACTTCATGGCTGGTAAAGATCTTGAAACAGCTCATTATAGTTGAAATATCTGGAGGGCTTGAAAAACTTTTGCATATCTGCATTGTTGTCAGAATATATACAAAAAGTGTGAGCTTTCTGAGACATTGGATGGAAAAAGCTTGTCTGTTCACTCTTCTTTCCCCTAAGATTTTCTTCCCTCCCTCTGCTCTGATGGCTACTACAAGACATGAGGTTTTCTTTATTATAAGCTAAGAAAGCTATAGCCTCTATGTTTCCTTATTATAGCATCCACAAATCCATTTTAATCAGTCTGTCACACCCCTACACCAGTGGCTACTTCTTTGATATCTGAGTGGAGAGAACCATCTCAGTGTGAATGACCCCCTGATGGGGAGCTGGTATTCAGGAGAGTGGCAAGGACTAAGGAAGGGCCGCTGTGTACATTTTGAGAAGGATCACACCAATGCCACATCAGTTAATTACTTATCTCATCACACAGAGAATCAAGGGGCCCAGTAAATCAGCCCACCTCCTAAAGCCTGTTACTCTTCTGAGAATGTTGTTCAAAGTTTTACTCTTTGCTTTTCAGTTTGGTATAATATCTGTGCAACTGGAAGGTGAGCCTTAAGAACTCAGCTGAGTTGAAACAAATAAAATGTTCTTTGTGGCACTCCCCTGGTTCTCTGTGGGAAGCTGGGATAGCAACAAGGTGATCAAATGCACCAGGCACCAGAGAAAGGACATGCTTAAGACTGAAAGGATTCTGTTGACAAAAGAGAAAAACATGTCAACCAATTTTTTTATATATACAAAGAAAATATAATTGATGTCTTTCTCATGTCCTGTAGAACCTCAGAAAATAGGACAGAAACTATCATAGTAGGTATGGAAAAATAAAGACTCCCTGGGTTTGCCAGAGGTCAAGATCTGAGTATGATTTTTCCTGAACCTGTAAACCTGAAGGTTGCCTATGATCAGTAAATGTTGGCTTAAAGGACTTTAATTAATTTGTAAGGGATTATAAAAGTTGAATCTGGAGACAGTTCTTGCTGGCAACAATATTGTTGAGATATAACTTGAGGATAGTCTTATATGCCTGATCTACAGTGAGTTCAAACATTCAGTTTCACCAAAGTATTTCAAAGATGTTAAAGATCTTGAGACCAAAAACTCAAAAGCAACCAGAAAACAACTATCAAGACCAAAATCAAAAGTTGCTCAGGGCACCATGACCTCCTAATAAGCCTGATACCTCTCCTGGGCACTCCATAGTGCTTTATCTCCCTTTATGGCCCTTTCAAACTAGTATATATTTTTATTTTAATTATTGAAGCCCATGAGAAGCATTGGAGAGCTAGAACTCATCATTTACACACACACAGACACACACACACATACATACACACACACACACACACACACACACACACACATAATACACACCTACTACCATCACCACTATCATAACTACCACCCCAAATATGGGTAGAAGAATCAAAACTCTATTTTGTGTTTCTTCCATGCCACAAGTTTTTTTTGTGTTTTTTTTTTTTTTGTATTGGTAATGCTTATATTTGAAAGTTCCCCATAGATACATGAGGTTTAGATTACAACTTATTTACAGTAAGTGATTTAAAAAAAGAGGAATGGGCTGAGAAAGAAAGAAAATAGAGAGGGGAGAGGATGAGGAAGAGAGGGAGGAAGAGAGAGAGGAGGGGAGAAAAGGAAACCTATATTCATAGACATCATCATATGGGGTGCTCCTCTCCAGGAGATACTACAGCCGCTATCGTATACAAGCAGCAGCACAAATTAACAAATTCATGCTGTGGGGTTTGTTTCCAGGGAAGCCTTTGCTTGTTAAAGACAGGGCAGCAGTGAGCCGATAACTCCGAATCATCATGTCCAGCAGTGTTCATGGGGTAGAGCCAATCCTGTGTTCATGTGTTGAGTTGTGATCGTAGCTAACATGAACACATGAACTGTTGTTGCTCTTAGTAGAAATACTGTATAAATATGGGCCATGCTGCAAGTTTTATGACGTCCTACTTTGATTGTGTGAAATTTCTCAGGCACAACTTTTCCTTTTGCCAAATGTTCTTGAACTCATAAAATTGGAAAAATCAATCATTTTTGATGTTCCCTGTCTTTGATTCAGAACATCAGGCAATGGCAAAGCTGTCAGGAAAATGGCCCAAGTGTCCTAAATGCTTACTGTGTAGATGCTGTGTTTTCTGAACTTTGGGAAGCTATAAAAGAAGCTGAGAGAGATTCTTAAAGTAAAACATGGAAGTGAGTACTGCTCTGGGAGTTAGGATATCTGGGCTGTCCTCCCTGCTTATTTTATCTGAGCTCCATTGGACTCTGCAAAAAGATCACATTCAAAATTTGTGCAAAAGATCAAAATGCACAATAAATAATATTTGGAAGCATGCTGTAGACTATAAAAAAAAGCATTAATGTCAGTCCTTGATGATGTTAAAGGTAAGGCAGAATAACCAAATCCATCATACAGTAAATCTGGAGAGCTTAGAGTGCATTCTGTGCCTCGATGCGTTTTCCATGTTTAATCCTGTTTCCTCCATGTCAAAAACATACTATTGGCTTTAAGAAACAAGGAATGAACAGTTTAATGCATGGATTATGTAAGAATACTCACAAATAAATACATTGTCAAATATAATAGCAAATAGAGTATTAATGGTCAACATATACTGAGAATCATATGAACAAAATCTTGAATCAAAATGAGGCAAGAAATACAGAGAAGATGAAATGGAGTTGGAGATAACTTGGTAATAAAGAGTGCTTGCTGTCAGAACCTGGAAACAACCTAGATGCCCCTCAACTAAAGAATTGATAAAGAAAACGTGGTATATTTATACAATTGAGTATCACTCAGCAGTAAAAAACAATGACATCATGAAATTTTCAGGCAAATGGATGGAATTAGAAAAAAAAAATCATCCTGGGTGAGGTAACCCAGACTCAGAAGGACAAACACAGTATGTACTCACTCATAAATGGATATTAGATGTAAAGCAAAGGATAACTACACTACAATCCACAGCACCAGAAAAGCTAGATAACAAGGAAGATCCTAAGAGGGATGCATGGATCACCTGGAAAGGGGAAATAGATGAGCTCTCCTGGGTAAAGTGGGGGCAGGGGTGGTGTACAGGGGAGAGAAGGGGGATGGGAACATGAGGGATAGGTATGGTCGAGTTGGGGGAGGGACAAAGAGGGAGAGCAATGAAAGAGATATCTAGATACAGGGGCCATTATGGGATTAGGGAGAAACCTGGTGCCAGGGAAACTCCCAGGAATCTACAAGGATGACCCCAGTTAAGAATTCTAGCAAAAGTGGAGAGGGTGCCTGAACTGGCCTTCTCCTATAATCAGATTGGTGACTACCCTAATTGTCATCATGGAACCTTCATCCAGTAGCTGATGGAAGCAGATGCAGAGATTGGCAGCCAAGCCCTGGGCTGAGCTCAGGGAATGCAGTTGAAGAGAGGGAGGAGGGATTATATAAGCATGTGGCAGTGGACTCTAGACCAACAGCTAGGGAGCCTGCATGGGACCGACCTAGACCATCTGCATGTGTGTGACAATTATGTAGCTCGGCCAGTTTGTGGGCCCCTAGCAGTGGGAACAGGACTGGTCCCTGGTACATGAGCTGGCTTTTTGGAACCTATTTCCTATGGTGGGATGCCTCACTCAGCCTTGATATGGGTCGGGGAAGGAGCTTGGCCCTGCCTCAACTTGATATGCCATGCTTTGTTGACTCCCATGGGAGGCCCTACCCTTTCTGAATTGAGACAGAGGGAGAGTGGATGAGGGAGGTATAGAAGGGAAGAGGGAAGAGAGAACAGGAGGAGAGGAGGGAGGAGAAACCGATTAGTATGTAAAATAAATTTTAAAAAATTAATAATAAAAATTTTATTATTATTTTATTTGTGCTTTATTTATTTATTATTATTTTTATTTGTGCTTGTTGTTCTTGTGGAGGCAGGAGTTTAGTTCCCAGCACCAAGCTGGTTTGCTCACAACTGTCTTTAACTCCAGCTCCAGAGCATCGGTAATCCTCTTCCAACCTCCATGGGAAGACACACACAGGTGTGAATACACACATGCAGACACACACACACACACACACACACACACACACACACTAATAAATAAATAAATTAAGAGATAAATCTTAAGGCAAATAAAGTGATGAACTGAGAGGAGGGATTAAAGGACAAATGGGGAAGCAGCCATGAGAACTTGAAACTATTGAAGGAGTACTTGAGTTCCTGAACAGACTGGATTAGAGCAAAGAGGTAGTGAAAGGTAATGTTTTCCAAATCACACAAATGAAAAACTTGATGGTGAGAACAGATATTTAAGAGCCGTGAACACCCAAATGAAGCACTCTGTACTATGCCTGGACATCTGATGCCTGGGCATACAGGATAATCAGCAGCGAGTGATAAATATGTTTATGGAACTTTTGACCTAGTACAGCAATTCCAGTAACTTACCAGTAGGAAATAATTGTACATAAGCTCTGAGGAGATAAATAAATAGTGACTTGGTGTCATCTGTGTGGGCTTTCCTGAAGGAGCTGGCATATGAGCAGAAATGTAGATGGTGACTTTTCCTGGTAGTGGTTGCCACAGAGAGCACGGACAGTTTGGAGTTGTTGAAGTCATGGTGAATTCATTTGAATTCAGATGAACCAAGGTTCTGGGGCAAGATGGGTATCCAACTTAATGCCTCCACTCAACAAGCTTCCACTTTAGCCCATGCTGAACTATCCCTCTGGGACCCTAATCGTAGGGCAGCGTACGCAAAGGAACACTGTCATTTGTTCATTTTGCTCGCATTTGTTCTAGGTTTTATATTAGATTTTTTTTTCTTGTTGCTACTGAAAATTTTCCCACAAAAGCAATTTTATTGAAGTAGTGCATGACGTGGCTCACAGTTTCAGAGTGCAGTCCATCATGACAGGAATAGTGTGATGGGAGAACAGTTGTTGGGTGTGGTGAGAGGGGCAACAGTCAGCTGGTCACAGAATCCACGGTCAGGAAGCAGACAGAGATGAATGCTGGTTCTCAGGTAGGCTCCTCCTTTTCCACTTTACAAGCGTCAGCAGACCCCCAGCCTGTGTGATGATGCTACCAACATTCAGGGTAGGTCTTCCTCAATTAAGCCTCTCTGGAAACACCTTCATAGGCACATCCAGAGGTATATCTTCTAGGTGATTGTAAATTCCATCAGTTGACAACCAGATTAAGCATCACAGCTTTATCTCCCACAGGCAGGAAATAAATTTTAAGAAACACACACACACACACACACACACACACACACACACACACACACACATCTATAATACAACTTTGTTCTTTTAAGTCAGTGGAAAAATTCAGATGTAAGTCCCATCATCCCATACAGCTGGCCTTTCATGCCTGTGGATATAGATGGAAATTTTCCTGTGTCCCACCCAGCCCACAGCGGCTTATAAAATAATCACTCAGACTTAATATTAATTACAAACCGTTTGCTCTATGGCTCATGCTTGTTGGTAGCTAGCTCTTTCATCTTAAATTAACCCATTTCTACTAATCTATGTTTTGCCATATAGCTTCATGGCATTACCTGTGCTCCATTACATCTTGATCCCCTGGTAGCACTCAGCATCTCCTCTGACTCTGCCTTTTTCTCCTTGTCTCTCTGCTTGGATTCCCCACCTGGCTCTATTCTGCCCTGCCATAGGTCATAGCAGTTTCTTTATTAACCAATAGTAGCAACACATATTCACAGTATATAGAAAGACCATCCCACAGCACTTCCCCTTTTCTGTCTAATCAAAAATGAAGGTTTTCATTTTATCATAGTAAAATTACTTATAATAAAACAGTTATCAAGTGAGAATTACAGTTATTTATGTCTATTTGTATTTGGCAAAATTAAAAAAAATATTCTATCATCTATCTTATTTTTGTGAGTCTAAAGTATTATATCAAAATTATCTTTTATCATGACTAATGAAAACTATAATTATAGCCATCTAGTCTTCAACTCCATCAAAGGCCCCAGAAGGATATAATATTATCTGAGTAAACAGGAGGTGCTTGGCAAGCAACTTCCAAAATTCTAGAAACAACAGAGATATCCAACTGCCTGGACAGTCACCCAAAGTTCTTTGGCAATGCTGGGAATCCATCTTTAGCCTACAGGCCTAGAGAATCTAGAAGATTTTTTCAGTGAAACAGGACATTTGAAGCATTATCTCACCTATTGACAAAGTTCATCAATTGTTTTTCTCTGTGTCCTGCAGAATGTCTGGCAGTTTCTTGTGTGGAGCAGGAACCTGAAGGACCATCTCACCTTGTTTTGGCAAAGTTCAATGGTCATCTTCCTATGGGTCCTGCTTTTCCAGTTTATACAACATGCAGTCAAGCAGTCTAGGCAAAAACAGTTTCTTGCCCAAATGGCTAAGTTTTGCCACAAAGAAAGCAAACTCCATATGGAGTTTCTTTGATGCCCATCATCTACTCTGAAGTAATTGGTGCTTCCAGGAGCACACATGTATCAATGTCCAGAAAAGTCTAAGTTTTTAAAACATTTTAAATGCCATATTCTGTAGGTCTTTGAAGTGTTTGAAGATTACCTATCTATCTGAAATATATCTCTGCATCTCTAGAAACCCTAATTAATATGACTATAAGTTTGACTATTATAGATGCTATTAAGCTGTATTTTTTAACTATACATTACATTTTTAAATGAGCTGTATAAACATACCTTAAAAAAGAGTAGAAATATACATATAGTATAACAAAATTGACCTTAAATTTGTATTAATAAACCAAAATCCATAACAATGTAAAGTATTTTAAGATTAACAGGGAGAGGGGTCATGTGTTTCCTTCTTTCTTTTCCTTCTTCCTGTTGTGATTAGGCAGCCAGGTGCATTTGCTCCTGGACAGAACAGAGGACGACTTCGGCTGTTTACTCGGTTCTGTATTCTTGAGTGTATTTCTTCAATTTATATCTTAATAAATCCCTATTATCCATTAAATAGACTCATGTGGATTGACCTTAATACATGGGTGTTTGTAACAGTGTTTTTGAACCCTCTTTTGTATGTGTCTGAGGGGAGCGATGTTCATGTGTGTGTGCACATGAGTGTAGGAGTACATATGTACATGTGTGTACTTGCAAGTAGAGGCCAGAGACGGATATCAGATATCTTCCTCAATTGCTCTCCACCTCATTTTTCTGAAGCAGGGACTGTTATTGACCATGTAGGTCACTGATTCAGCTAGATGCCTGGCCAGCAAGTCCAGGGATTCACTTAGCTCTCATCTCCAGCATTGGGATTACAGGCACCAGCCACCACATCTGTTTTTTCACATAGGGGGCCCAAACTCAGGTTATTATGCTTGTAGGACAAGCACTTAAAGAACCCAGACATCTTTCCCTGCTTTCACTAGTTGAGGATGTTTTTAAGACAGGTCTCAATTTGTAGCTCCAGACTGCTGGCCTGGCATTCACTGTGTAGCCAAGTTTAGCCTCCTGTCTCAGCATCCTGTGTGCTGATTTCATGCACATGCACTAGTGCACATAGCTTCTCACACTCTTAAACTTCAGAGATTTGGAGCCATCTCTGCCTGGCCCTATCTCTTGTTTCCCAACTCTTTCTTTTTATTCTGGAGATCTCACCAACATATGGGCTTTAGACCTCAACTTTTGGCTTAGATCCACTGCCCCACTGCCCCATCATCCCTGCTTAAGATTATTCAAGGTAGTTATCTATTCCCTCCCACATGCCTCCTATGACCCAGCTCCAAGATCTAGTATCCTAGTCATCTAATTCTAGAGAAAAAGAGGGAGAGAGAGGGAGAGAGGGAGAGAAAGGGAGAGAGAGGGAGAGAGGGAGAGAGGGAGAGAAGGAGAGAGGGAGAGAGGGAGGGAGGGAGGGAGAGAGAGAGAGAGAGAGAGAGAGAGAGAGAGAGAGAGAGAGAGAGAGAGAGGAGCGGAGGAGGAAGAGAGAGAGAGAAAGATAGAGAGAGTTAGCTAACCTAGCACCAGCACATAGAGTAGATTTTCAATAAATATTTTAAATAATTTCATGAATTAATTTTTAAAATGTTCACTGTTTTTCTTTAGGCAGCTATGGAAGTTTCTATACAATACACATTTATGAGCATTCTTGAGCAAAGACAACATCCAGTTTAGGGAGACCCACCCTCCAAATTCAAAGAACAGCTCCCCTGACCTCTACGGAGGCAGATTTCTTTGAGGGGCCCATGTACCAAGGGCGGAAGCTCAGACACGTGAAGTGAATGGCAAGTGCAGCACAGGGGAAGAACTCTGTAACTTCCCTGTAAGTTAGACAAGTACTTATAATGAAAGGTTTGTGAGTTCAGAAAGCCCCGGGGTATTAGAAAAGACAGTTCAGCTTCCTGTCTGGGAAGAAATGACAGCTCTCCTCACTGGAATTAAGCTTCAGATATTCTTGAGAAGAAAAAAGAAAAGTCTGTGAGTAAAGAAATTCTTTGGACCCACTGCAGGAAGTCTGGCATCATGTGACCATGACCCCTGTGGGATCCGACGCCTAATGTATTGACAGTGTTCAGAGAGGATGGGCATCATTGCATGGCTTTCTCACTTCAAGTACAACTGTGGAGGCTGTATCCACACTGCTCATGGTGAATGACAGTCAATCTACTCACCTCCCACAACAATCATTCCCTACAGAATGTTCAGCTAGACCCTTTCTTTCAACTCTGCCTCCATACGAGTGCCAGTCATCCTCAGGTCTCCTGTGGACAGCAGCAGCCAGTTTCAACCTGACTTCCATATGCCAGAACCCACTCCCCTACAATATGCCTTCCCCAGGCCCTAGAATAAGATTTTAAACCTTGGAGTCTCATCCTCTCCCACTCAAAGTTTTACTGTGACCCCTGTTGTATATAAAATAAAAGTCATGCTACCTGACATGGCATATGAATTGTTTATGACCTGCCCACCCCCAAGAGCCTCTTCTATCTCCTTGCCATTACCCTGATTTCTGCCCTGCCCACTGTTTGAAAAAAGTAACAAATTATATTTATATATAATGAACATTTATAATTAAAAATATTCTCAGAACCACAAAACTGTACTTGTATCATTTCCTCTACTTCAACGTTTTTCTCTTTTGTTTGAGTAAGTCTTTATTTTCCTTGATGATTTACATCATCAACTGTAGGCAGCAGTTCCTACCAATAAAGCCACTGACCTTTGGCAGGCTTTGACAGATGTGGCCTCTCTCTGCCTCCGTATCACTCTGAGCCCTCTACTACCTGAGCATAGCCCTGTGTGCATGCTGGCCTTCACCAATTCCAAGTAACATCAAAGTCACATTGTATTCTGAATTCATAGCCCTTGACACAACTCTAGAAGCAGGACATTGCTCCTTGGGTGTAAGGATCCCCAAATAGAAACCTCTAAAAGTCACACTGGGTGAAAGACATGCAGCACAGAGTGGTCCCTCAATAAGCATGTATTAAATAAATGAATGCAAGTGCCATCACCAAGCAAGTAAGCAATGCATACAAAAACCCAAAGATGGGGTGGAATAAGGTGGGGTTAATGGGTAGAGCCAGAACCCCAAAACAAGGTGAGCCAAGAGCAACACTGGAGAATCATCTAGAAGAGGAGGGCTTAATGTTTTCCAGGACAAAAAGTAAAGCTTTTGGAAAAATAGTATACTCGTTGGAGTTCTGAAAGATGGCTTCAGCGTCTTCTACAAACCTCCAGAATGTGATTTATTGTATCATTGACTGGGAAAGGGAAGAATGACCCTGGGGAATGATTTAATAGTAATATTCTCCAAGGAACCACAAATGTGTCACTTTTCTGTGCAAATGAGGGTTTGAAATAGGAAAAAAAATAGGCTGTAGATATAAATTATGCAGCATTTTGTGCTTTTGATAATATGTCTCACAAAAAGGCTAACGTAAAGTTAGAAGAGAATTGAAATGGTTTTTGATTAAATAACAAATGTAGATTAATATTTAAGGGATATTTCATTGTATTTATGAGAGTGGACATTTAAAAGAGAGGGAAATGCTTAGAAGAAAAATTTAAGATTCATCATTGGCAGTGCTTTAGTTCTGTAGCCTGATGGTAAGAAACACAACAGGGCTGAGAAGTGGTCCAGTAGGTGAAGTGTTTACTGTGCCAACATGTGCATCTGAGTTCAAACCTAGAACTTGAGAGACAGAGACAGATGGATCTCTGAGAGTACCTAGACAGTTAGCCTAGCCAAACTGGGGAGTATCAGATAGTGAGAAACCCTGTCTCAAACAACAAGGTAAAAAGCAAGTTAGAAATACACCAAAGGTTGACCTCTGGCTTCTATAAGTAAGCATACACAGATGCATGCCTCTTGATAGGCACATATATACCCACATACATAAATACATCTACACTCACAGATATGCACAGATACAACACACTAAAAAGAAAAAAAAAAACAGATGATAAAACACACCAGATTGGCCTTCCCACATCCACTCTTAAGCCACTCCTGAGTTGGAAACTATAACTTCTGAGCTCTGCATTTATTATCCCATTACCCTCATTGTCTAAATCTGTTGCTATAAAATGATGCCCAAGAATGTGTCACCTACATGTCTTGTTACTGTAATAAAATATCTTGCCCAAAGCAACTTGTGGGAAAAGTGTTTATTTCGGCTCACTGTTCTAGAGTACAGTGAGGAAGCTGTGGCCCCAGGAGCTAAAGTCATCAGCTCACACTGCATTCATAGTCAGGAAGCAGAAGCAGATTAATTTTCAGTTCCCCTTTTTTATATTCAGTCGAAGACCCAAGGTCATAAAATTTTGTCATCCACAGTTAAAACTGGACTTCCAACCGTAGTTAGCCTAATACAGAAAATCCCTGGCAGTTGTGCCTAGACATTTGACTCCTAGGTGATTCTTTGTCCTGTCAGACTGACAACGAACAGTAACCACAACCATGAGTAACTTAGTGGGGAAAGCATAGAAATGTTTGCAACTAAAAGTCTAAAATCATGGTGTCTGTGAGTTTCAGCACGTGATGTGGGCACAATTTGCTCTGAAGATGGAGGCGACAACATCTTGGCATACACTCTTTAGAGAGGAGGGCCACTGTGCCATTACTTAGAAAGGACCAAAGAACGTGGAAAGTTCCTCCGTCCAGCCCTTGTACAAAGGAACCTAGGCCCCAATGCCATTCATGAAGGGCAGTTCTCATCACTCAGTTGTCTTCCTGGGGCTACATCTTTAATATTCACACTGAGAATTAAGTTTCAACATGAGTTTTCTTGGGACAAAACCATAGCCTCCACTTACCTAGAAATAGTCCTTCCTTGTGAGATCAGTGCCACTATGCACAAAAATGAAAGTTCCACCTGGATGGTAGTTTAGCTCCAAAAACCTGATACAGTGAGGCAGGAAGGCCCCAAGAACAGAGAGGTATTCAGTTAGATGAAGTGTAAGAAAACAAGCAGTGGCACTCAGTGTGACCATGTCTACATTCTACCAAACATAACAGTTTCTGCAAAGCATAGGTAATCAAAGAGGTGACGCTGAGCCCCTTCCCACCAAACAATTTTCAGAATACATTTTTACTTCGAATCCGTAATTGGTCTGAGGGAAGAAATATTCCAGATCCTGATCAGGTTTCGAGCTCAGAAGCCAGTGAAAGGTTAGTTCTGACCCCACGATGACAGCACTTGCTTTGTTCTGTAGCCAAATTGCTAACGTAAGGCTACAAACCTACGTAAAGAGTCCAGCAATACTCTGTCATCTCTAATCTTGTTTGAAGTTGCTACAAACAATTTACAGGTTTCATTTTATCCCTGCTTTTAATTCAGAATATTTGTTTCCTCAACTGAGTGTTGGAGCAGCACTGCCTATCCCAGAGCTATCATGGAGATTGAGCATCAGAGTCAGTACGAAAATCACATGGAAGAGAAGGCAGCCTCTACTGTAACTCCAGCATGGGTCTAAAGCTTAAAGCAGATATGGAGACCACCGACGTCACTTCATAGTATGCGTATTACAAATTCAACTTATTCATCAGCAAAAATCAGTGTTCTGCCTCAAATTAAAATCTTGTCAATATGTAGAAAAAATCCCTATTCCAAACATCCTGTATATTTTCATCTATACAGAGACTGAGCATATCCCTGGTGTGTCTCAATTTGGTTCATGGACTGTATAGAAGTAGAGAAACCTAGCTAAGGACAAGGCATGCTTGCATTTGTTCTTTCTCTGCTCTTGGATATGATATAACTAGCTGCCTCAAGCCCCTGCCTTGACTTCCCCACAATGATGGTGTGTAACTTGGAATTGTGGAACGAGTAAGCCCTCTCTCCCCTGCGTTGCCTTTTGTCAGGGTGTTTTATCACAGCAGTGGAGATGGAGCTGGGACAACAGCTAACTCTGCCAGAGGGGGCGCCCCTCACAAGCTACACTCTTGTGTAAGTCAACCGGCGAGTAAGGGCTGCTGGATGTGAACAAGCAAAGTCCTGGCCCAATTTGGAGCAACTCTGCATAGCCACTCAAAATCAAGAGTTCTTCATGGGTTGGGCTGAGGTCTGTGTTGCAACTTTACTACAGCTCAGATAGTCCCATCATGCATTCCTGCCTCTGCCACTCACCTACTGTTCTTCCTCCCAATAAACTTCCGATATGCAAATTTCTACTTTAAGGTCCATTTCCAAAACAGCCCCCCTCTGTTATTCCACCACAGCACAAAGAACTTCCAGGGAATGCAATTCTACGAGCTGCATTTATTCATAACATCACCTTAAAACTTATTGATGTGGCCCTAAGGCATAGCAGCCTTACCCTAGGCTGAATTCCACCCTAGAGTGGGTATTTCAGTGGCCCCAATGTACTTAGTAGCATTCCTATTAAAGAGCTGACTAAAAACAGGCAAGCCTTAGAGACGAGAACAAGAAACAACATTTGACATTCTATACCTTCCAAATCTCTTCGATGCCACCAATAAAAAACAAACAAACAAAAAACCCAAGAAAACCTTTAATAACACAGAGAATTGCATCTGCGACCCTTCCACATAACAAGAAAATTTATTTTGTCCTGAATCTCTCTCAGCACAAATACATGCCCCCAAATACCTTAGCACCCAGTAAACCTCAATGAGAACACCAATTTCAGTTACTTGGAAATGTTCTCTCACAAGAATTGGAGGGACAGGACAGGTCCAGAACAATCAGTCCTTTCCATAAAAGATTAGGAACAGGAAGTGAAAGGGAGCAATCTTAATACCCTTGTCTTAGTTAGGGTTAAATGGCTGTGATGAAACACCATAACCAAAAGCAGTGTGGGGAACAAAGGGTTTACCTCCCTCACAGTTCCATATAACATTTCATCACCAAAAACCAGTGAGAACTGACTTCTAACAGGGCAGGAACTGATCAGAAGCTCTGGGGGTCCTGCTTACTGGCTTGTTCAC
>CABHPR010116852.1:0-20371 GCA_902168415.1 Peromyscus melanophrys
TTACTAACTTTCAAATCTGCATCTATTAGGATCTATTACCTTAAATTCTATGCATTTGCAAAACCCTTTTCTGCCTTTGAAATGTAGAACTTCACTAAACCATTTAGGGAAGACACATGGAATGTATCATTTGTTTCATAACTACAACTGTCTAAAATGTGCTTCTCTTGAAGACAGGCTGGTTCTCCTAGCCACAGGCAAGTTACTGTCTAAATGTCAATTTCTTCAAAAAAGAATTGTATCAGGCATAGTGATGCACACCTGTAATCTTACCACTTTAGAGGCTAAGGCAAGAGAATCAAGTTTGAAGCAAGGATGGACTACAGGACCAGACCTTGTCACAAATGAAAGCCCAACTATTGTACTACAAATAAAACAAGAATGTGGACTGAAGAGGGGGTTCAGTGGTTAGAGCACTGGCTGCTCTCCTAAAGGACCTGGGATTCCCAGAACCCACATGGCAGCTCAAAACTGTCTGTAACTTCTGTCCAGGTTATCTGATGCTGTCTTCTGGCTTCTGAGAGCACCAGGCATGCAGGTGGTACAGACATACATTGTGTATGCCGAACATTCACACACATAAAATAATTTTTTAAAAAAAGCAGCATATGAGCAGGCCTAGTAGCTATCTTTAAGCCCAGTACTCAGGAGATTGGGGTAGAAGGATCACAAATTCCAAGGCAGCCTGGGCTACAAAGTGAGACCCTGCCTCAAAAAATAGAGAAAAAAATAAGGGCTAGAGAGATGGCTCAGTGGTTAACAGTACTTGCTGCTCTTGCAGAGGATCCAGGTTTGGTTCCTAGCACTACATGCTGACTCACAACCACCTTCAACTCCATACCAGGGGATCTAATGTTCTCTTCTACTGGCCTCCTTGGGCACCAGGCACATGGTGCACATATATGCAAGCAATTCAGACATATAAAATAAAAATCTTTTTGAAATAGATTAAAAGAAGCATTTTAAGGAAGTGCCTACTTGTAGTACTTGTCAAATAAATGCTAACTTTCCCAAAGAAAGGTATTTGAAGCTCACCTTAAGGACAAGAATCCAATTAGTCATTAACTATCAGTCTGTCCATGCCAGCTATCTTACAAAGCAGGGAGCAACTGAGTGTGTCCTCTCCTGCAGAAAAGAAGGAACCTTCCTGTAGTTCTTGCTCTGCAGTTAGAGCTCCTTGACTCCAGTCCTCTCTCTACTGAAGACAGGGTGGGGTGGGGGTGGATCAGCTGATGTCAGTAAGGTTCTTAGAGATGATCTAGCTCAGGGTACCACTGTATGTCATACCCATGTTCTTAAATTGCTCTACAACACCCAACATTTACATTCTTATTCACTTGGTTCTCTTCAATGCAACTGAAATTTACAAATCCCCAGAGAAATCAAAGTAGAACAATTCTGATTTAACAGAAATAATCTATTAACAATATAAAGTTTGCTGACCAAAAATAACACTAATGGTTCTGAGTGCTACCATAATAAAGGTGAGCAGAAGAGTCTTCTTTTATGGGTACTGTACAACAGCAATACATTATATACATGTCCTTAGGAAAAAAAAAACTGGAAACACAGTAACACAACAGAGCACACTTGAGGCAACATGGTCTTTCCAAGAAAATATGTATGGATTCTGCAGATAAGCACTTGGAGGGAAATAACAGAGGAGAAGAGAAAGCATCAGTTCCCTGGGAAGAAATCTGCACATCAATCTAACAACTGAGGAAGTAGAACTGCTGTATAATAGGATTTGTATTTTTTAATGACTAGTTAGGCTGGCACAGAGTCCAGACAGAGATGAGGTAGACTGGGACCAGAGCTAAGAAGGTATGAGGGCCTAATTATAACAATGGAGATAGAGAGGGTGGATTATTTACAGCATTGTTTGGAAAACAAATTTGATATGATGAGCTGAATTGCTTAAATTAGAACAATGAAGGACAGATTTCCCTTTGGGTGAGCTTGATTAAAAAGAGAGTAAAATGCAGCTTAATTTGGATAATGTAGGTGACTCAGAATTACTCACCATAATTGGAGATGAAACTGTTTTCACATTATGAAAGGTAATTTGTTCTTGAAAAACTCACTTAAGGCAAAACGTAAGAGGTGGTTTGAAAATATTTGTTATGTAATTTTACCATGTAAATAGCTAAAGTTTGCAAAACTAAATATATTTGTCATATTTCTTTAATTCTTAATTTCTCTTATTCAGAGAAGAAAACATGAGAATACTGTCTAAAGAAATCATTACAAGCCATACAAATTATATACAGATTGTTAAAGCTATAAACTTTCAAAATGTCCTTTAGAGTCAATAACATCAGTTATGATAAGTTAGTTGGTTAGTTAATTACATAGTCTCATATATAATAAAATGTATAACTCTTTTTACAAAAGCAAAATGTGTATTCTCTTTCTAGTACTAAAATATAAAACTTGAAAACATTTGTTATTTGTAGGGTGTAACAGGGCAATATTGATATATGAAACTTATAAACCTATAAGTTATATAAATGTTATCTTTGAAGTCATATATAAAAATAATTCTATATATATATATATAATATTAAATGTCTAGATTTTAACTAACAGTTAGAAGACACACAAAGAAACTGGAAATTTCGATGGGTGTACAAAAAAGCAATCAATGGAACATCACCACAAAAAAGCCCACACAGCAGAGTTTTTAGACATACACTTTAAATCTTATAATTATCTTCAAAGGAATCACAGAAAAAAAAATTCTAAAGAAACCAAAGGGGGCATAAGAATGAAACATGTTGGAATATGAATGAGGAAGTTGAAGTGCTCAGTACTATAGAGAAGACCTCCTTAGAGGGTGTTGGGTTTCACAGCCCATGTTACAATACAGAGAAAGACTCTTTTATGTGGTGTCATGAAGCCAGCACTCACAGGCTTAGTAATTGATGGACTAAGGGAAATGTAACAGGAAAAACACATAACGTTGAACTTTGAGGCACATATCACTGAAGGAATCCTTGCTATTCTACCATTCCCAGTGTAGAAGCTCTGCTTCTGTTGAAGTGGCCTCTTGAGAAGAGCTTTCCTGAATATGCTTCAGCACTTCTTCACTGTGTCTAGTCCTATTTGGAAGTTCTTGTCTGAGCCAATCCTTGTCAAGTGTCAAACACCTGTGTCAACTACTGTGTCCTAAAAGCATTTATCACTATTTCAAATGTAATGGGAATGAGGATGTAGTCAAATTGGTTCAGAATTTAACTAGGATGTCCAATACACTGGATTTGACACCCAGCACAGCTTACAACCAGGCAGAGCAGACATGTCCATAATCCACAATACCAGCACTTGAGAGATGGGTCAGGAGGACCAGAAGTCAAAGTCAATCTTTGCAACATGATGTTTTTAAGACCAGTCTAGTCTCACATCACATCTCATCTCTTATTTCCTAGGGTACAGTTGTCTTCACAGATGTTGTAGATGTGTCTTTGCTATGCTGCAATTGTATTAGGCAGTGTCTATCAATCTAGCATATAGACTGACAATTCCATAACCATAGAACTAGATCCAATCAATACCCTGACAGAAGCATGGGAGTAACAGCACAAATTACACATACCCCCACTGGTTTTTAACGAGGGCCTAATTCGCCTATGAGAAGCTACTTAGTAATGTTTTAAGTCATTTGACAATGTCTGGAGACTGGGGGACAAACCTAGTGAGTGGAAAAACTAGGACACCACTGACTTTAGATAATGCATAAATAAAAACACTCCAAAACAAAGGGTAATTTAGTCAAATCTTTTAACAAAGCCAAAGTTGGGAAAACATTGTTTAGGGACTTAGTGCGCAATAATTACTTGTTTATGCAAATCCTTATGGAGCCTTTAAATAAACTACATTGAACCACATGAATACTAGTTAAAAGCGTTAACATAGAAACGACAAGTGACAGATAAAAAAATGCTAAGTGCAATTTCTTATTATGACTGTATCACTTGAGTCTTCCCTGAGTCAAATTCTGAGATGAGAACGATGATGCCAGATGTCTTACTTAGGTAGGAGGGGTATGCTTGTGAAGGCAGAAACGGAAGAGACTTGAGATTCTGTTAGAACCTTGACTGTGACAGGGATAGGGAGGGAAAGATTGAGCAGGTAGCACCTTGGCTGGCACTACCAGTCTGAAGATATTTCTGTCAGGCTCATGGAAAGTGTTTGGACTCAAAATGCCAATTAGAGGATCACATATAATATAGAGTTTCTTGGCTCTAGTACCCTACTGTACAGTTTTGGCTAGGATTACCCCAGGGCAAGTGTGATCATGGCATCAAAAATGTACAAGGACCCAGAGGTGTGGCAGCTGGAGGCATTCGGTGGAGCCTACTACCCATAGCAGAAATTTAGTAGGAAAGAATTATACAGTACATCTCCCTGCCAACCACAACGGCTATTTGAAAATCAATAAGAACTTCTTGTTTATGCTTACTAGTCTACTACTTTCTGCAATATAATTGAGGGAATATTGTCTAATAAAGAAATGAGAAGAGAATATTATTTTCAGGAAACCAGGTGTGTCATATCCTTTAAACTTGATGACTGGTAGCATTTCTACACTAACAAAGGCATGTAATCAAGGCATATATGTTGGGTATTTCACTTGTTATAACATGAAGTTAGAGATAAATTTTATTGCTTAAGCTTAAAATATACTCATTTGAAAATAACTCTAAATGTTTCTACTTCATTTGAAATAAGGTAGGAAATTATCAACACCTAATTATACATGTCTCAGAGAAAGCAGAAGAAAATATTACTAATAAATTCTAGTATCAGTTCTGAAAGGATGATTTAAAATTAATCTTTATATCCACTTATATGTATAAACTTGTGCTAAAAATCTGCTTAATGATGTTTGAAATTCTTTAAGCACAATCTTTCTCTAAGAAATTTTATTAGACATCATTTTTATGCATTTACTTCTAGTGCCATTGTGACCTATCTCCTTTATTCAGCACACTGTACCAGGTTATTTATTTTAGTGCCTCTGACTACTTTTTGTGTCTTCCATCCCCAGTAGCTTCCTGAAAAATCTGATGATTCTACCTCTTAAATGTTTCTACTATTTATTTTGTTTCTGCCTTGTCTCTGTTTTATTTAGAACACATTCTACTTTTTGAATATTTACATACAATATTTTCTTCCACATACATGGTGTGCCAGCATAACCTTGAGAAAGTCCATCTTTTATGAGTACCTATTACAGACTCTTTTATTATTCAGGGCAGCAACTTACCAGTTCCATGTGGATGACTTCCAAGTTGATATAGTTAGACCCAAATGTTCTCGCTATTTCTTGAGTTGTATGCATTACCTAGAGAACATTTCCATGTTTTTTGCTGTGGTTGAATGGGAATAAAGCCAAAGGTCTCGTTCATGCTAGCAAGCATTACCACTGAGTTAAGGAACAGGTTTCATCTGTATTTTGATACGTATTTCAAATTTAGTAATCACTTTAGCAAACAAAACAAACCCTTTTTTTCCCCCTATATACCTATTCTTCCCCCAGTCTTCCTTTTCTCATCAACTAGAATTCCCTTTTGTGAATTACTTCTGTGCTCTTACTTTTTACGTGCCTTGCTCAGCTAGTCTAATAAAATGTTTTTGAACTCATCTTTAAAAAAAAAAACTTAACTTTAAAACATAGAAACTTAGCCGGGCGTTGGTGGCGTATGCCTTTAATCCCAGCACTCGGGAGGCAGAGGCAGGTGGATCTCTGTGAGTTCGAGGCCAGCCCGGGCTACCAAGTGAGCTCCAGGAAAGGCGCAAAGCTACACAGAGAAACCCTGTCTCGAAAAACAAAAACAAAAACAAAAACAAAAACAAACAAACAAACAATCAAAAAAACAAAAAAAAAAAAAAAAAAACAACAACAAAAAAAAAAAACATAGAAACTTGTGCTTTCAAGGAATGCATAGCTAGCTTTACTGTGCAGCAGGCATTATTTTAAATGTTGGATTCATGAGTAACTAAAAGTAAAATAATTCTTATGTTCCTGAGACTCCTATTAGATCTGCATAAGAACCATCAAAGAAACAACATGAACATAATTTTTAGGTACTTGCTTCTTCAAGCCCAGATTCTTTATTGCTTGCCAGCACCCATCCTTGTTTTAGCATGTCTAAAAATCCTTCACTTTGATGTCAGAATCTGGATATTGTTGGATGCCAGTTTTAGAAGCTTGGGTGTATTTTAACATACACTGCATGCTTGGATCTTTTGCTTTTCAATCTATAAAAAGTGAACATGATGAGAGTAGGGGTGGTAGTAGGTTGAGGTACAGAGCAAGAACCAATGTAAAATTCTAATCATGTCTATGAGCAAAAGATCATGGCTGAAATTAGGTAAATATTAAACACCAGACTGAAATGAGAGAAACATGGAGACTCCAAAATGTAAAAGGTAAGGGCTAGGTAAGAGCGACACAGGTGAAATGGTAAGTCTTGGGGTACAATGTGTGTGTTTGACTCGTTGAATCGATCCATCACCAATATTGTTATATATTGTACCACTATTGCATGGCAAATGTGTCTCTGGCACTCTGTACACTGACTGACCAAGTACAAAGACCTTTATCTCAAATGCTTTTCATTTTAGTTGTGGAAATAACATCAGTAAATATATAACAGTATAATGCTAGCAAAAGAGGAGAGATGAAGAAGAAATACAGAGTCTAAGTATAGAAAGTGGTAGGAGATGATATTTGGAATAAGGAAGCTGCTAATTAGGTAATATTTGAGATGATAAAAGCAGAGAGGTAAACAGTTGTGGACATTTCTTGATGGAGCCATACCTGGCTTTTGGGTGTTATCAAGGGGACATTTATGGCAGAATATAAAATCAAATGTGCACCTGGCAGATGAGGTCAGAGAGGCAGCCATGGTGAAATCTCAATTGCCTTAATAAATCAGTGCAAGAAATTTGGATTTTATTTCCAGAAAATTCAAAAATGGCTGGGAATCCTTAAGAATAATTGACTTTTATTTTAAAGAATAATATTTGTTTCTTTTTTGCAATAAACTCTGGAATAGAGACAGGAGTTTAGAGGAGAGATCTAGAAAAGACAGAAAAAAATATACTTAATAAAGAAATGCATGTGATATCATGCGGGTTTCAAAAAGGAACACAGAAACTGACTCCCAGATCCATGGATTACTTGAAAGGATCCTCCTTGATCTGTGTCTTCAAAGGTTAATAGAAAGTTTACAGATAACCCCATAAAGAGGCAAAGTCCAAATGTGGATCTTCTTATTGTGCATATGAAACAGCTACAAACAGCGTTGCTCCATGGCTAACATTTAGGGAAGGAGGGATGCTAACAGACCTAATGTACTAAGGAATCAGATATGGTTGTAGGTTAGTGATCAACATAAAACAATTTTGTCTGAAGAATATCCTGAGAGATGTTATGCATAAAAAAAACTGATGTGATGTCTTAGAACCTGAACTTTTTCAAGACTAGATGTTGGCAGACAAGAATGGAGCTGCCTCCACAGCATTATCCATGAGAAAATAGGGGACACAAAAAGAGGAGTAAAGCAATGAACATGAAATAATGGAAGTGATTTGAGAAGTGAGAAGAGACATTCTCAATGTCCCATACAATTGGTATAGAAAACAGGAAGTTTTCAGTGTGCTTACCAAAAAGTATTAGTAATATTAGAAATAGTAGATTTCAGAACAACAAAAATAATACGTAATCAATAAATCATAAAGAAAAATAAAGACAAGAAGATACGATTAAATATTACAAAAGGATAACATGGATTTGTTTGTTGCCCATGGTTCTTTATGCTCTGAAATAAACTAATAATGCTTACATTGGAGAGAAGTGCAGTCACCACAACTGTACATGGAAAATATGGGAATAAAAGTTAATAATCAAGGAAGAAGAGTAGCAAAACATATTAGCACTTGGAAGAGAATATGAACGTTATCCTTGACCTTGAGCATTAGGAAGGAGACCTTTAGTCTAGTGACTAGGGTCTGAATACTTGCATATGTTTAATGAGATTTCAGTTACTATATTACTTTCCTAACAGAGAATTACAAATGTAATTGGTAGTATATTAAGAAGTAAAACTTAAAAACAGTTGGATAAAAATAACACACATTTCCTCATATTGTACTTTAGATATACTTGGAAATTTCAACCTATATTTATAATTGCAAAGATTAAAATGGCATTTAACAATATTCCTGTTTGTTATTTTTCAAATGTAGTTACAAAGGAAGCATTAACATATTAAATATATCCCAAGGTCCCAAAATGCCAGGTAATATCATTATAGAGCAGAGGATTGTTTATAAGACCATTCTTTTTCTTCTTTTAAAATTTATTTTATATTTATATTATCTGTATGAGTGTTTGCCTGAACGTATGTAAGGGCACCATATGTGTGCATGGTATTTGTAGAGGAAGGAAGGAGGCATCAGGTCTTCCACTCCTATTGTAAAAAACAGTTGTGATCCACCACATGGATGCCGGAAACCAAATCTGGGTCCTTTTCAAGCGCATCAAGTGCTCTTAACTACAGCAATCACTGTAACCCGTATCACTCTCATTTCTAAAGGACTATTAAATCATTGACCGTTAGGATGGGACTCTTTGGAAAAATTGAAAAAACCCAATGAATTTTACAATAAAATACTTGATAACATGATGGTCATATATTCATGGAAATAAAACAAAATTTGAAATCAAAGAGATTTTCCCCCTTGAAATTCTTTGCTCAGCTATGAAAATTATGCACTGTCAATACTTCCTTTGAAGTGTGATTGTATAAAATGTGGTTGTGAGAAAAATGCCAGACAAGGCCCTGGTTTTTGGAGTGTAGACATTATGAGGACATCAACAATTAAGTTCAAAACTTAAAGTCGTGATGAAATGTAGCCGCAACCGAGAAGCCTCATTTTTAGATACTTTCACAGATTTTCTATGGTTTCTTATTTAATTATAATTTAACATATTCAATTTACTTACTACATAATACAGCAAAACTACCTTCTAAATTATTATTCTAAAATAAGTTAGAATTCTGAATAATAATTGACTTCAAATACGCATATACTATACTATGCAGAATTTCCATCTTCCTTATCTAGAGAGGATATTAGCAGTTTCATAATGTAGCAAGAACAGCCATGTATCTGAATAAGCTACAATAAATGTATCTAAGAATATTAAATGCAATTTTACCAATATTACTCTACTTTGGTAAAGATACAGTTGTCTGTAAATAAGAGAATAGATAATTAAATAATGGTTTAGTTGCAAAATGCTGTGGGCAAGAATAAAATACTAATATTCATAATACCTGCATGGATGTAGATCAATATATTCAGAAGTATAAGATACAGACTGATTTTCTTTATTAGACTCAGAATAACTAACTACACATGTATAGTCCTTGTAGAAAACATAGCTGATTCAAAGGTATATTTTCCAAACCATTGCCATAGAGAGTAGAGCAAACATATCAAAGTGGTCTTTACTGGTTAAATATGGAGGAAAGAAAAGCAATAAGCTTACAAGTTCATGATTAGAAATGAAATTCATAGTCTGGGTCATTTTCTAATCACAATGTTCAGAACCTGCTACAAAAAACAATTAGATTAGACCCTCTGCATATCATCAGACTTGTAGAGAATGCCTTACATCGATAAAATCTGTTTCCTACTATGAGACTCAATACACAAGGAAAGGAATAAAGCTGGGTTTTCCTGTTGTTATTACCTAATGACATTTTAATAACAAATGAAAATGTAATTTTACACACACACACACACACACACACACACACACACACACACACACCCCAAAATCTATAGCCTATATATATTAAAATATTTCTATACATGTATTATGGTCACTTCTAAAACAATTGTCTCCATTTTTGGATTTAGTTCAGCCAGATTGTCAACCTGCAAACTCTCATATTCAGTGCTCAGACACTATCCTTGCTTATGAGGGCATGTAGACCATGATGTCTGAGAAAAATACTGCTATAGAAAGGACAATTTCTCTTATTCACCATGAGGGACCTTTTTGTGTTTCTGACAAAATGGCAATAAATAAAAGAATAAAAGATACTCAATAAAATGTGGATTTCAAGGATAAGTAAAGTGATGTTAATGAAACTGAAATAATCAACAAATGTCATAGACAATTTTGAGACCAAAAAATAGAGAAGGTAGTCTCTCACATGCAGAAACACAGTGCTTTTCAATTGGCACTATAATATTTATTTCATTTATTTTTTGTCAAATCTGTAAAAGCTTATTATCTAAAATCCACCTTCTTTGAGGAGGGTATTATATATAATGTATACTTCACTGTTTCTATATTTATATTTTTGCTACTAAGGTAAAAAGCCAATGAGAACCTAGAACAGTATTTTGTGTCAAAATTCAGGAAAACATTGCCTGAAGTTATTTTAACAGTTTTGTGAAACTTTAAAAGGAAATAGTGTGCTTTTTACTTATTAAACATTGCCTTCTCACACTAAATGAATGCAGATTTTATTTATCTCTGGCAAACAGAGAGTGTAAGCTTCTTAAAGCTATAGTCTTGTTGATGAAGTAGTTCTCACTTCCAACTGATGATATGGTGCTTTACTCCCAGGGGATGCTCAGAAAACATTCAATTACATAGCTTCCGGTACAAAGCCACTGTAACCATAAAAGGCTGCAGAGAAACTGGGAAAAAGTAATCAAAAGCAAAATGGTACAGCCATATCATGAGAAGTTAAGAATAAATTTACTCAAAAAGGTGCTGATATCCATCATATCTGCTTTCATGTTTAACCACCGTGATTAATCAAGGACCAGCTGGAATCAAAAGTAGAGGAGAAATGCCACAAACTCCGCTTCTCCAAAGTCTAATCCTGGTGCATGAGCAGTGAGTGATGTAGGGCAGCTGCTGTCATAATGCCGGTGTGTACTCCCATAGTACTGTTCTTCAGAAAGGACACCATTACTATCATTTTATCAATGAAGAAACTCAAGAACTAACTGCTATGTCCAAAATTTCAGAACTTGACCCACACATGTTGGCATTTTAAATCCAGATCTTTTAACTTCTAGCCTACTTTGAGATACCATGAAAAATGTGTTAATAAAACAAAAAGAAAAATGTTATTTTTATAGAAATTCAAATTTCAAATTCCTACTATTTTTATTCTAAACCACCATGTAAAAATTTCTCTAAATGTGGAAATAATAAAAAAAAATTAAGGTGTTATATAATATAGGAAAAATGTTTACAAATGGTATATCTGAGGTGGTGTTAATATTCAGAACATGTAAATAGCTTTGAATACCTAATAATGAAAGAGCCAAGTAGCAGAGTTTAAAAATGGCCACGAATCTGCCGGGCGGTGGTGGCGCACGCCTTTAATCCCAGCACTCGGGAGGCAGAGGCAGGCGGATCTCTGTGAGTTCGAGGCCAGCCTGGGCTACCAAGTGAGTTCCAGGAAAGGCACAAAGCTACACAGAGAAACCCTGTCTCGAAAAACAAAAAAAAAAAAAAAAAAAAATGGCCACGAATCTAAATAGACATCCTTCAAAGTAGCATGTACAAATGGACAAGAGGTAGGTAAAAAAAAATGATCATCACCCATCACCAGAAAAATGTGAGTCAAAACTACAAGGAGATATCATCTAACCCTAGCTAGGATTATTATTATCCAAAAGACTAATGATAATAAGTATAGCTTGAGAATGTACAGAGAAAAGTGAATCTCTGCACACTATTGGTAAGAACATAAATCAGTACAGTCATTATGCAAATAGTATGATGGCTCACCAAAAAGTTAAAATAGAACAGCCATATGATCCTGCATTTCCAGTATTGGATACACAGTCAAATATTGTAGAATAATAAAGCTAAACGTCCAATAGCTAGGTAGGAGGTTTAGGTGAGACTTTGAAACAGAGAGAGCTCTGGGAAGAAGAAAGGTGGGATTGCGAGCTGAACACAGAGGGAGCAAGACATGTAGCAGAAGAGGTAAAGACCTTGGTAAAGAGGTAAAGAGGTAAAGTCACATGGCAGCATGCAGATGAATAGAAATCATTTAAGCTATGAGAGCTAGTGGGACAAGCCTAAGCTATAGGCCAAGCTTTTATAATTAATAATAAGTCTCCCTGTCATTTATATGAGCTGGTGGCCCAAAGAATTATCCACCTATATAGTCAATGAAATTGAAGTCAATGTGATGCAGAGATATTCATGTTCCCATTTTTCAGTGTAGCACTTAATTCTGATCTGCCACAAAATGAATACAACTTGTGTCCATTAACTGTATTCTGGACAGTGGAATACTAGCCAATTATAAAAGAAAGAACTTTGAAGATGTAGATTTAAAATCCCAATATTGATAGTGTTAGGTTTGAAACTTAGGAAAAAGCAGCTAGTACTTCAATTTCTCCAAGTATAAAATAAGGGTGGTGGTACTGCCTGTTACATTATCTGTAGCATAGGGATGAAACTGAATATCCTTACGTCAGGTGAAATAAGCCCAGCAAAGATAGACAGTGATGGTTTTCTGTTGCAAAGTCTACAGAAGTTGGTTTTAAGTAAGTTTTGAGTAGAATGGTCATTATCAGATGCTAGAGAGTGCATTTGATGCCAGAACTCCAGTAAGGTGACTCCATCAGTAGGTAAACTGAAAAAAGAGGGGCAAAACTAATTCTACCATTGTGTCTGAAGAGGAAGAAAATAATATCTGGAAGAGTTCACTACAAGCCCCTGGGCTGTGTGGTCTAAAACCATAGTGAGCAGAGATTTCCTGTGAAAGATGGAGAGTAAATGTTTCTGGCATTGGGAGTCATATGGTCTCTGTTACTCTTCATCTTGCCATTGTAACAGTTAATCAGACATGTACAAAGTATTAACATGGCTGTATTTAAGTGTAAAGGCAGGCAGAACCCTGGATTTGTTCTATAGGCTGTAGTTTGCCATGCTGTGGCCCAGAGTATCTTCTACAAAACATTTACTTTAAGTGGTTCCATCCTGTTGATGATTCAGGACCTGGCAGAACAGCACAAGCTGTCTCTGGAGAAATTGTGCAAGCTCAGGCTTCAAAGAATCCCCATAGCAGTGTTTCCGGAAAAGAACAATCACGACTGAAAGTTAATTTGAAAATTGTATAGTTTGGGTGTAAACACAATGAATAATGGAATTCTAGAAACTCAGGGATGTATGAATGTTTAAAAAGATAACAGTATGTTTTAAAAGTATGCTGAAATGAGAGGTAACAAAATCACCACAGTGCTTGAAAAAAATACCATACAATGATCACAAGTAAAACAGACGCAATTAATATTTACAAATTCAGAGAGAATATTAAGTAGAAGACTGGATGTAACAAGAGAGAATTAATGAGTTGCAATACTGATCTGTAGAAATGATGCACAGTTTGACATGGGCACACACAACAATGAGAAAATAATGAAAACACAAAACATATCTTGGAGGTATTCTGTGCAAATACTGTACAAAGAAGGACATATTAGAAGAAATCATGATCCAGGATTTTTAGAACTGATCAAACATATCAGTCCTCAGACTCCAAAAGGCAAATAAATAATCATGGTAAAGTGTATGTGTGTTTACAGAATCTCATCCAAGAAACAGCACCAAACTGAAAAGTATCAATGAAATGCTTCCAAAGTGGTGAGGTGAAATTATCTGTCAACATGGACTCTCATTCTGTGCAAAGCTATCCAAATAACAGTGTATACTAAAGACATTCAGACAGCAGTGTGGTGAGCAGTTTAGCAACTAAATATTTTCAATAATTAGAATCATTAAATAATGAACTTCCTGAAGACTTGACACAAGGCCAGAGAAGCAGCATCTATGTGTGGGTAGATTTCAGCTACCTTTTGATAGGTAAAAAAGAATATTTAATAATTAAGAATAAAATTTGCAAGATCTAACTATGACAAACAGTAACTAAATTGGAGTAATAAGACAAAGAATTTTAAGGCACTTGTTTTAGGAGGGCAAAGATATTAAAGTCTGTTTCTGTTAAATACTCATTTTCTTTTTAATTTCCTTTATTGTTATTGTCTTGTGTGTATGTGTGAGGTATTGATGGGCATGTGTGTCAAGGAATGTATTCAGAGGTCAAAGGACAACCTTGTGTAGCTGGATCTCCCTACATTTACATCACTGAATGGCATCACCTTTACCCCCTAAGCTATGTCACTGGCCCTTCTGATAAATAATTCTTAAAAAATTATCTGTATCATCCACTAAAGGAATTATCAAGGTTTATAGCTACTGTTTTAGTGCTTTATGATCAATAAAGGAACTGAAATAAAAGACAAAACTTCCAAATTAGAAAACTAAGAAATTAATACATAGATATTTGTGAGATTTCCATGTCCACAGTAGAATATTCCACAGACATATAAACAAGATGTTTGTGGAAAAAAGGAACCTGCCATGATATTTGTTAGATAGTCATTTCAACATTATCACAGCAACCTAATTCTGTAGCAGAAAAAAAGAGAAAATCAAGAATAATTCTGGATTTATATCAAAAGGACAGGCCTGCAAGCATGAATGGCTGCTCATCTTTATGTGAATGTTGCTAACTCACAGTAACAGTCAACAATTGTAAACATTGTGAAATTCTATGAACATTGTGAAATTCTTGTTCTCTGAATTTCCAGGAACAATTGCAGAACACCAGCCTCACGGGAGGCCAATTATAGCAAGACAGCCTCTAGGCTCACATAATCATGACATCTGTAAAAGTTCCCTTCATGGATGGTTTATAGTAGATTTTATTTTGACTTTCATGGAGTACCAGTGGCTTCAGCACACACTGTGCTAATAACACCACCCACTACACAGTCTAAAACCAGACAGCCACAATAATGGCATCAACTGGAACTAGCTTGCACAATTTGAATTTATCCTGTAATATGGACATATGATATTAATATGGTACCCTCTATACAGTCAGTGCATAGAACGTGAATGTGATACTATTGACAGATTTGTTTTTTCATGAACTACCTACCTGTTAATTAATTCCCTACTAGCCTTAGTTTAAAACACAGAAACTATTCAACTGAGTAATTTATAATTCAATACAAACTTCTCAAAATGGTTAGATTAAAAAAACAATAAATACATTAAGCATTAAACAATTGAAAGGTCAACAAAACCTGAAAGGTGGGCATGAAGATTTCATTATTATTTCAGAAACTTGAAATTTTAAATTGCATCAAATAATTTCAAAGAGTTTTATTCTGACAAAAAAAAAAGGTCATCTTGTACTTTCATCAATGAACCACTTTTACCTGCAGCTACAAAGACATAAAAGTCAATGTATTTTTAATGGAGAAGAAAGCTAAAGCCTATTAATCGAGTGTATGTGATATAATGTTGTCCTAAAATTATAGATCTGGTCAAAGTGTAGTATCATTGGGCTCACAGATATGTATTTTCCTAGAAATTAGGTCATAAAAGGTTTTATCATGGATCTTTTTCAATACAAAGGTATTATCTCACTGAACACAGAAAGTGTTTCCACCAGGAGGCCACATTAACATAAGAAAGAGGCTTGTACAGTACTTCCTGTCTATAGTTGAAAGCCTTCTGAGAGGTTAGAAATTGACCATTTCTAAGTGCCCTTTACTCTTGCCGAGAACACATTTTAATGATGTTTTGGTAACAGAATTGTCTTCTTAGCATCGAAGCAATTAAGTCAGTCCATTGCTTGTGGTCCCTATCATAGCTCGGGAGAAACAATAACAGCAATAATAAAAACACTTATGTATAACATATAAATCCATTCCAAACTGTTTGACTATTATCCCAGTTTCCCATGAAAATAAACGTTAAGGTAGAAGTCTTATTGATAAGCAGGTATCACACAGCAGACATGTACAGACACTGTTTTCTTGGCTGGATGAATATCTTCTTTTATAGCTACCCTCAATTATATTGTTACCTGTTACCAACTTATTCAACTTGATGTCTTAGCCAAAATGTCAGTTCTTGAGTCATTTTATGCTACTAATGAGCTGAGTTAGATGTTCTTTCTTCTGTGTTTACAAATAACACAATCCTTTTCATTATGTCTTAGGTATAGATGTGTCTATGCACATATATATATTTGCATAATCATGTATAGATATGTATGAATAAATATGTATATATCTTTATTTTTTTACTCAGAAATGAAACACAAAATGAAGCAGAATACCTAAAAATGATCAATTCAAAGGCATAAGTTTGTGGATAATTAAGAAATGTTAGCAATTATAATTTAAATAATAAAATATATCAGGTCACTTTTACAGGTCCTTTGAACTTAATTTTCTTCAATGATACAAGCAATACTTGTGGGTGGTCATTAAGTACAGTTCCTACATTTCCAGGAAAGTTATATTTAAATAATTGTTTCAGTTCTTTTCAAAAGTCTCATAAGTTGCACATTTTGTTGGGACTTAAATGTGATATGTTGTACAAAAACGTCCATTGCACCTATAACCTAAAATTTGCTTTGTGGATGGAGTCATCACAATAATATTGTAACTAGTATTAATTAGATGAGTATGTCAGATGCTATCAAACTTTTAAAATAATTGAAACTGATTGACTATTCATACTACTTTTAACTTTAATCCCTGTCTCTAATATTTCTTCTTTCTATTTATAAGGACACAAATATAATAGATAGGTCCTATGGATAGTTTTCAATACGTAACTACCAACTTACTGCTCTGAGAAATTTGATTTACTACAATAGAATTATTCAACCCTACCTTATACTGGATAAATTACATGAAGACAGAAAAAAAATAGACTGACAAGATCAGTGTATGACAACATGGGTGTGTTTTATTAAACACCAGTTGAAATTAAATGTGATTTATATGTAGTAAATAAGCTAAATGGATAAAGAAAGAAATGGAAAGGAATGGACCTATAGTTACATAGTTTCTTCTGTAAACATGAAAGAAAAAACAGATAAATCTTGAATTGGGTTATAATTATAATTTTCAGTGATTAAGGGCTGAACTAATGTAGTAAATTAATGAATATAGGACCTGGAAGAGACTTGAGAAAGTCAGTTTTTCAGCTCCAGCCTTCTGGAAAATATGGCATTTCTAATAAAGCAATTAAAGTAAAGTGAAGTAAATTTCTCTAACTCATTAAATCAAATGGAAAAGCTATAAAAATAGAATAAGGATTTCAAGAGGGCAATTTGTCAAACCCTAATGCAGCAAGTAATGGCTTGAAAGTATGTAATACTACAGAAATTCAGTAATGACCCTAAGGGGTGAGGGAGATGGTAGACACAGCTAAACACACAGGAGGGTGTAAGATAAATAATGTATATCTTCTTTTTGAGAGGGATAATAGTAGAAGATACACCAAAAATGAAAATTCATTTTTAAAAGAATCACGTATTTAAAAATGTGTATGTGAGGTATGAAAAATATATTTTAACAAACAGGAAATAATTCAGGGGTTTATTAACTACAATTTTACAACAAAGGAGTAACAAGCTTTATTTCCTTATTTTTCAGCCTGTACAGAATGGACATTTGATGTGCTTATCTAAATTTATCTTATGTTGGGTTGCTTCCTAATAAAATTATGAATTCATGTTAAAGTTACCAAGACTCAGAAAGACTTGGCAGAGTCAGTGTTCCATTTCAGTCAATAGTGGAAAGAATATCACACTCAGTTCCTACAATTGGCCAGGTGACTTTTGTGAACAGCAAATGAACCAGATAGGAAATAATTAATGTTTTAATATCTGGGATACTGCTATTTGTTTACAGTAATTCACATGTAAAAATATATATGGTTTGGATCACCTATGTAGGGGAAGAAAACTTGTTACGAGTGTTTTAAATTTGTCTTTGAACTATTTGTATTGGGTCACTATATGCATTTCATAAGTTTTTTTTCCCTCCCACCCACCAAAGGCAGGCTGTGTTTCTTGTGCAGCCTTACGCGATTGTATTGAAGTACTCTTCCAGCATAGCATATTCCCCAATGCCTATGTCCCTACACTTTTGTCCCTCCCATTCCATGCATTCAAGAAACATGTATGGCTCGGTTGGAAAGTAAGTCCAATTTTCCTTAGAAATAATCCAGAATCTGCAGTTTAATAAACATTGATAATTACCCAGGTTTGTGTTCCCAGCTCAAAGAATAAACAGTTTATGTTCATTTTACACATAAATCCAAACAGTTATTATGCAATGATAGAGTAAAACATATTTTCACTCTTTGGGGCACAATGTGTATTTAGTGAGCTGGACTGTGCTGAAATAGTTAAAAGATAAAAAGTCATGCAACTATTTTTGTATGGAAGGACACTGAATTGTAAGGGGTTTAAGAAGCCTATGCCCCTTGACTTTCTCTTATTACTATCTGGTGAACCTGTTCAAGATGAATGGTGTGTATCTTTATCTATGACAGTCTATTTAGCAATCACAATATTTCCTATAACTTAGATAAATTGGCCAGTCACTTAACATGAAGCAAGGCCAACGTCAGTTGCAACAAAAGTCACTCAATCCAGTTTTGCCCTACATTAAATTGTCATCAGCTCTGAGCAGTGATTTCATCAATAACACATCTACCTTGGATGTTCCAAACTTTAGAAATCAACTACTGGCCCCAAGGGATAAATGAAGGAGATAAATAAGATACAACTTTCCAAGGCAAATTTATAGGTTATTGAACCCCAGATTATACTCCCCCTAGATCCTCATTTATCACTTAAACAAAAGCTGACTTTAGAAATAACGGTGCTGGTTCAGACATTTGTCCTAATAGAGATCACACAAGCAACTGTCAATGTAGCCTCTGCTCACACAGATTTGACTTTCTCTGCCTCTTCAAGCAATTAATATATGGAAAAAGCAAAGCGGGATATAAATGTGCGTCTGCCACCCAGGCCTATTAGAACAAGGGTGACCTACAGGAAAATGACCTGAAGTCTCTCTGAGATTAAGTAGCATGAAGAACAAAAGCAGAAAGATGCATAATGAGGAGAATACAGATTGTTTAGGGAATGCACTAACCGGGTCTTGTATTACACGAGATTGGACAAAAGCTTTTTGAGAGACCTCAGGGAAATTTGAAAACTGTATTGAAGTTGTAGCTATTATCTTAGGCGTCATGTGATGATGTGGCTATGTAAGAGATCTTTGTTCCTAGGAAGTATGAAGTGAAATGTTTAGAGGGGATGGCCTATCTGTGGACAACTTTTAGTGACTTGGTAGTGTCTATTTGCGTGTGTGTGTGTGTGTGTGTGTGTGTGTGTGTGTGTATCTGAAAGAGGTTTTCTACCGGAACTTTGAGCAACAGAGGGACAAAACCAATAGTTCATGAAACAAAAATGGTGTAAGCAAGAACACATTGCATACTCTTAACGTTCTGTCAGTTCGAGATAATTCCATTTTTATAAAACCAGATCATGTTATTCCTGTGCTCAAAATACTCGAGTGGCATCACATTATTTGGATTCAAAGTGTCCACCTCTCCATGGCCACATGATCAAGACCTTTGTTCTCTCTGGTTGCATTGCTCCTTTTCTAGTTCCTCAACTATGTACGACTCTTTTTCGATTCTGGAGCACTACTAATCTACACTACCAACCCTTTCATGACATCTCAAAGAAACTAACTCTGAACCCTGCATAATACTGTAGCCCATTGAAAAACACTCCTTTAGAGTTCCACGTGATTTTAAAACTTATATTCAGTTATATAGATTTTACTTTTATCTTCAGCTTCAGCCCGCAGTAAGGCCTGAGAGAAATCTTTATAGAATGCTTGTTCACTGACAGCCCTACATAAGATCCTGGCAATGAATACAGTCTTAATTAATTCCTGTTGAAAGTTTACCGAGTGAAGAATGCCTTCCTTGTAGCTAGAAAATGAAACATGTGATTTCAAATGGCTTGAGGAGGAAAAAAGAGCGCAAGAAAGAAACAACACAGTGTGGGAGGATACGGAAAAGAAGATTCAATGGGCAATGCGTTAAAATGGGTGATGACTTTAAGATATTATAGACACATGCTTACTTTAGAACATGATGAGATGGAAACAGGTCAATAAACATGTTAAGCAGTATCTAAATACCTTAGATTCTGGGGAAGATCATTTAGAGTCAACAAATATAAAATGTGTGTGATTCAGAGAGGTGCGTGCATATCTGTGTGTGCTTGTGTGCCTGTGCATGTGTATGTGTGTGTACATGCGTGTGTGTGTGTGTGTGTGTGTGTATGTGTGTGTGTGTATGTATGTATGCATGTGTGTGTGCATGCATGTGTGTGTGTGTGTGTGTGTG
>CABHPR010116855.1:0-18668 GCA_902168415.1 Peromyscus melanophrys
ATAGCCTCAAGTGAAATTTGTATATATCATATTTAAAATTATATTTTAAAAGGGGTCAATTAAACTCCCTACTTTAAAAAAAAAGCATATGTAGGAACTTTCATCTTGAAAATAAAGACCCCCAATACAGAGTCCAGGTTTCAACACTCACTTCACTAAAGAATAACCAAATCGGCATCATTAGTAAAAGAATCACAGGAAATAGTTCAAGTAAGGACCCCAGACTTGGTGAGAGCTCTGGTTCTTACATACAACACTTACAAAGGAAGAGCTGGAGCTAAAACCAGAAGACAGATCACCAAACTAGAAGCAGCACAGAGTGAAGGCCATACTTGCTGGCATGAATGGGCATGCTCCAGTGTTTTCATGTGTGCTGTCTATGTGTATTTCACAGGCACTGTTCATTTTGCAAGGCACTCTAGAGCTGGTGCAGAGAACATGACCTAATAATGAATGGGTAAACTGCATAAGCAGGGGAAGGCTTGGGGCTATTATTCAAATTATTAAACATTCTCAGCCATTTCTATGTATGTTGGGAAATGATAAAATATTAAAACTAATATTTACCTTACATTTTGTAGATTAAAATTTTTATTTTTTGCAAAAAAACGTATTAAGTAGTTTCAGCAGTGCTTGCCTTCTTATTGCATATGCCTTATGGAGTGGGTATCTCTTTCATCCTATAGAATTGTGTGGATTAGAGTCCACATTGGTGGAAGGAGGGTGGGGTAGCAGGAACAACTGAGAGCTTGCATCTTGATCCAAAATCAGCAGACCAAGAGCACACTGAGAATGATGGGTGGCATTTGAAACTTCATAGCCTGCCCCTGTGACACACCTTATCCAAAAAGGCCACACCTCATAATCCTTCCCAAACAGTTCCACTAGCTAGGACCAAGCTCATGAACCTCTGGGTAGCATTCTCATTCAAACTACCACAGCGCTTCATGTCATGATCTGTACCTGACAGTTCCTTTAGCATGGGATTGAGATGGCATTACTTCCTCCCAGGCAATACCTTCTGGTATATCACATTCTCGGTGTATGCTTACGCATTCACCTCCAGACCTTTAACTGCATGTATACTATCTGGGACTGAAAAAAAAAAGACCACATCTGCTATCTCTATTCTGTGTCAAATTGACAAACACTAACCAGAATATGAGGTAATTGCTAATTCCAAAATTATTTAAAATTCAGTTGTACATTTCTGCAATCTGAATAGTGAGCTGTTTCTTCTACAAAGCAATTACTGGCAGCATTTTTTACTTTGTTGCTTTGATACGCTCTCACCTCAGCTGGTCAGTTTTCTCTTTCTGGAATGCATTTCTGTAAAATATCACATAGATTCCTTGCCAGGGGACAGCAGACAACACACCCACAGGTGTCGCTGTTTGTGAGAATTGTGTAACAGATGGAAAGTGGCAACCCACCAACAAATTCCAAAAGAAGTGATATAACTTAGTCACCTATTATAATGGGCTTTGGTTCTTTGTGTGATGATTTGGAGGGTGAAGAGCTAGCAGTCAAGTTTGTACCTTGCATAATTGCTCTTAATTTATGCACTGCAGTAACAGATATTTAAATTGTGTTCTTCGGCATGGGTGCTATTAAAGTCACAACTGGAAGGTGAATAGACTGCACAAGTAGTAGCTCAGCTTGTGTAAGGGAATGCTTCTCTTCTGTATCCTTCCCCTTCACTACAGCCTTTCAGACCATGACTAACAGAAAGACGTGTTCACTGCTCACCCGGGTCTATCTTCTCCGCCTCAGCAGTAGGGAGAAGTTGACATTTGATAAATCATGGAATGCCTTTTTAACGGAAGACAAATGACACTCTGATGAAGCTGCTGTGTCTCAAAACAATACCTCATCTTTGTTTTTATAATTATCAGTTAAGCTATAAATGATAATTTATCTTCAGTTTGCAGGTGAACTCTAAGTGATAATATATAGCTAAAAAGTAGGTGGCAAGTGGCAAATAAGAAGCAAGATATGGAAGCTGGGGGACGACACAGAGGATGGCTTCCCTAAGCTGAGGTGCCCTGCCCCTAATCTTGTCTTTTTTTTTCAGATATCACAAGGGTGTACATTGGAGAGGGAGGGCTGTGAGAACCCTGCTGTAACATTGTTTCCTATGTTGACTCTCTCACCCCATGTAGTAAGCCTCACATGTGAGACTTAAGAGTTGGATATGTGGCCACAGCTGCTCACCAAGCAGTGAAACAGAATTTGAAGGTGATTTTTCTTCAACTTAATACTACGAAACTAACATTACGGGAAGAAAAAATTTTGACTTTAATCTCGATTTATGATTATATGTCATGTGATTGAGATTGTTGTTTATAAAACTGAAATATGTTAATCGAAATTTTCATACAAATATCACAAAGAGAAACAGCACATTGGCTACTGTGGCAGTTAGTTCTTCAACAACTTAAAAGGCAACTGTCCAAAGCACTTGTTATAAGGGGATGAGATGAGGCTTCTGCTGAGTCCTTTCAGCCATAAGTGAAATTTAAGTTTTCCTTTGATTACTTCTAATCTTTTTTTTAATCTTTTGATTTTCTGATACAGAGATCGAACTCAGTGTTACATGCACACAGACAAGTACTGTGCCACTGAGCCTTAATTCCAGCCCAGATTATCTCTAAGCCTTCAGGCTAATTATTGGTAATAATTTTATATATTAGATGAAAAAATAAGAAGAATTCATGTTGACAAAGCAATTGTTGAGTTGAACAGCTTATCTGATAAAAGTCAAAGTTCCTAAATATGGAAGTTCACTCAGTTACACATTTCCACAAAAGCTCTACAAAGTAATTGCATTTTTCTGAACTATATGTTTGTGGACAAGGGAAGGAAGTCCAAAGATATTAAGCAACCTCCTTAAGATCCTAAAAGTAGAAGTGATGTAGCTTGGATTAAATTTAGGTTTTTGTGATAATAAGGCCATAGCCCAATTTCCTTTCACTTTTCCATAGCCTCTGAGTTAACTCCAGCTTATTGTTTTGGTAAATAAAAAACTGAAACAGTGCCACACCGGTTATTTCCTATGGTTGTTTTCACACTTCAACAGTAGAGCTGATTATCTGAAACACATTTGCCAAAATAAGTTTGAACGTTAACAAAAGTTGACCAAAATCTGAACTATAATTCTTATCTTCGCACCTCACTTTTCATCCTAAATTTTATGCATGTGTTCAACTTTTAATTAGACTCTAGAACATAACCAGCAATTGATTAATTATATACGTGTTAAATATAATAACAGATGTTGATAATTTTAATAACGTTAGACATATTGAAAAATTACACTTTTTATATAATTGCCTCACAGCGAACAACAGAATGAATCTTTGAAAAATACAATCATTTTATTTGCCCAAACGCACAATTAACAATAAAATGCATAAGTGTTCTACTTGATAAAATATGTTTATTATCTGGATAGAGTAATATACTTCTAGATTCCCTTAAAATTAATGGTCTAGCCAAGCAATGGTGGCAAACGCCTTTAATCCCAACACTTGGGAGGCAGAGGCAGCCAGATCTCTCTGAGTTTGAGGCTATAAAGCAAGCTTCAGGACAGTCAGAGCTACAAAGAGAAACCCTGTCTCAAAAAAAAAGCATCAAAAGAGAAAAAACAAAAAAAAAGAAAATTAGTAGTCTAAAAGGAAGAAAGATGTATTTATTAAGTAACTGAAGTAAAAAGTAAAAAAATTTAGTCATGAGCCTGTAATTGCTGAATGTGGGAGACTTGAGCTCCCCCCTAAAAAAAACTACAAATAACTGATTTTATATTTTGAATTCTATCTAAAACATTATACTTCACTGTTCACAAAAGAAGCACTTAATTCACACCTTTCTCTTGTAATATTCATTTCAAGACTTTCTGAAAAAATGTTTCAAGGTAGAAAAAGAGTTAAGTCAGCATAAAAATAATGTATGGAGAATGAGCAAAGGTGATCTGCTAGAAACTTTGAGGAGAAGCATTCATAAAAGTGTTCCCAAGTGTAAACTTTCCCACTGATCTGTTGGAGACTCAGCACAACTCCCCTCTCTTGACACTTCTCAGTGTGGCCTCTCTGGCATTTCTGCCACCTGGTCTGCTCCGTCTCCATTTGAATGTTGACCCTGGGCCTTCTACCAAGATAGATGTCCCCTGAGAAGGTGCAGAAAGCTCAGAGACACCAAGAGGGGCAGGTGAGTCACACATCTGTGCCCCGGTGTGCACCTGTCTCCCTGCTGCAGATGAACGTATGTACATGTGTGTCATTTCCTTCCACCAAAGCGTTGGAAGTGTTTCTAAGATTGCACCCAGTTTACCACAGGGAAAGACACAGAAAAGAGAGTGTTGACCTCTGTTTCAAAGTTTACACTTAGGCACAAAAGGCACCAAGTGTCAACCTCTTATCCTGGCAGGTGACTACACACACACACACACACACACACACACACACACACACACACACACAAAACTTCCGAGGTTCCTTGAGCTTCATCTCGAAAGGGAGATCCACTGAAGACAATTTTCCTTTTCTCTATTTGGGAGCCAAAGTAGGTGTATTTTCACAGATATTAAATACAGTCACACTAAAATCTTATTTTAAAATTACAGTTCATTGAAATTAGGAGGTATTATCTTCAGTGATGATGAAAGAAGCCAAAGCCCCTTGAGTCTTTGGGGCTCCTTGTTTTCTTTTGTTTTGTTTTGTGATAGGATTTCACACAGCCCAGACTGACCCTGACTTCACTATGTACCTGAAGATGACCTTCAACCCCTGATCCTTGGGCCTTCACTTCCCCAATGTTGGGATTGCAGGCAAGAGCCACCATGCTTGGTGCTGTGAAAGGGTTTGATGCATAAGCATAGTCTTAGCTATTTTTTCATGGGTTTCCAACTTTAAAAATTCCAATGTAATCACACACAGGAACATTCAAAACTGAAATAAAAACCCTAAGTAACAAAATTAAGTACTCTAAGGAAAGAAAACATTGTTCCCATCTGTTTCTGAGATCTAATCAGCAGGTTCACATTCTCTCACCTCCACATACCTGTCACACTCCTGAGAAGCAGTGATGTACATGAATCAGACACCACACACCGGCACTGAGTTATTAGCCATCCCTGCTCATCAGTCACAATGTCACTACCTACCTACATAGAGGACTCCCTCTTTTGTCTTCCCTGCTGCTTCTGCCACACCCTGCTTGGTCTTTTCAGCAGCAGCCACAACTCCTTCCTTGGCCTTGGAAAGTCCTTTCATGAACACATCCATGGCTAAAGATGTATCTTCCTCCACACTAGAAAATACACAATACATTTTCAATTAAAAATGTGGGTAAAAGAAAACAAGATTAAAGCAGCTAGAGTGGGAAGAATAAAAAAATCGAGAAAGAAATCGCTGAAAAATCAATAGGGACCACCTCTCCCCCATACCTGTGTAAGTGTACATTTGGGTTTTGTTTTGTTTTGTTTTGTTTTTTTTGTTTTTTTGTTTTTTTTTTGAGGACTGGGCATGGTGTAACTTGTCAGCCGTTTCACTCAAATCTAAGAAAAGTCAAGTGACTCAAGGATGGGAGAGATCTAGATGGATCACCTGGCAGTTCTTACAGCAGTTGAGAAGTGGAGTTACATTGGAAGATGAATGGCCTCTACCCCATCAAATTCCCGTGTCCCAAAGGCGACATTCTAAGTAAAAAACCTATCTAGAAAACAAAATGGTGTTGGCGAGGGATGGGGGGTGGGGGGGAGGTGAGGGTTAGGGAAAAGCTGAAGTCCGAGGCAAGAGTACAAAGGACCCAGAGGGGGGTTAGTAACTGGTTAGTCTTTGGGGAGGAGAGGGAGGCAAACTGCTCACTTCAAGATGAAGGGAACAGCGGGCCAACTGCCAGCAACCCAGCCTTTCTAATCTGGCAAGATCTTCCACCCACCACTAGCTCTCCAGTCTGATCTGCCTGGAGCAGGCGCTGTCCATACACTTAAGCCGTCTCACTTCAGCGCCACTCACCCTAGGGGCACTGTCCTCAACTGGAATCTGCTAGAAGACCCCGCACCCCGTGCTCATTAACCCCTTATCACCTGTTGCCAAGTGTCCTCGGCACGTCTATCAATCACTGGTCAAATGCAGCCTCCTTACTCCACAGATAAAAGCTAGAACGCTCCCGGGGTGGGGGGTGAAAGTTAGATGTTCGTTCATGTTTCTCCCAACGCACAGCACCCAGCTTCCAGGACCCAGCACCCAACACGAAACACCCTAGTGTTTCCGCTGGAAAAAGCAGATGCCACAGGCAGCCTGGCCTTTCCCTCGGGCTTTGGGAGGATGGAGCCGGAAGAAAGCCAAGTAATGTACTTTCCTCGCGCTGGCCGCGTTCCCACCGCCAAGGTAGCCGCGGCTGATCTCCTCCAGGCGTCCGGACTCCTCTTAGCCAGGGCTCTCCGGGATCCCCAGAGCTGTGCGATCTACAGGTACTTACCGGCGCCCTTGGCTTCCGCACAATTCCGATTCCTCCTCTTTCGAAGGAACCCCTGATTTTATTTCAGTGGCAGTGGGAAGGAAGGCTCTGGACGGAGGGGCAGGGGCAGCACCTGCTGGTCTCCTGCCGTCTGCTGCTGGGCGCTCCGGCTCCCGGGCTCCTCCACGTCGCCCCCGCAGCTGATTTGTCAGCGCCTCTCCCCGCCCCTCGCCTGCCTCGTGCCTTCGCCCCTTTCCTGGGGAGGGATGGGATGGAGATGCGGGGAGGGCTGCGGGTACGAGGAGCATGCTCCCCAGGAGGAGGGAAGAGAGCATGGCCTGAGCGCCACCTCAAGTTAAGGGACCCTGGGCTCTACCGAGGCTGAACTTGGGCAGATGTCCGTCCTGCCCATCACCCCCCTTCCCTGCCTCCGCCTGTTCCAGGTACCTCTCCGCAACCCTCCTCGGGGATGAGCTGGGACGTGGACCGCCTGAGGCTGCCTGTGTGTGGAGCCAGACCCAGGGGAGGGAGTACACACCCTTTGGGTTGCTTTTGTTCACACAGTCTGAGATTTCCATTTGCTTTTAAGCCTGCAAGGACCTCAAAGGGTTTTGGGTGTGAAGAGGAGCCGACTAAGGAAGAGTTACAGGTCGAGAAGGCAAGGGGAGCCTCAGCAAATCCTCTTTCCGACTCCACTATCACCATTTTCTTTTCCACCAATCAGCAGCTGCCAGGCGCTGATTTTTTTCCCATCTGTGGAGCAAGGAATAAATATCCCCCAAACCGTCGAAAACCAGCTGCCTAGAGTTGTTTTGACTCTTGAAATGTGGCTTACTGTAGAGACCCACATACAGGCTTGGGAGATAATGCCTGTGGGATTCACCCTCCGGGACCGTCAGAGGCAGTTTCTTCCTCCGCCCCCACGCATAGGCCGATTTTGCACACCTCTTACCTTTCTGACTTCTGGCTGCCTGGAGCTCCAGCTGACAAACCCTCCTCCCAGCCCCAGCACACACACAGATGCACACGCTTCCAGACAATCTTTGTGTTGCTTAACACATCTCCACTTCTTTCCGAGCTGAGCAGAATACCGCAGTTCCCATAGCTGACTAGAGCGGAGAACCAAGCTCCTCCCACCGCGGGATGCTGTTGTTGCTTCCCTTTCTTGTGTTCTGAACTTGTGTTGGACACTGAAAGCAAAATCAAGCTTTTGCTGTATTTAAAACAACAAAAAAAAAATATTGTAGAAGGAAAAATGCTTTCTCTGATCTTTGCACTCATTTGACTTCCGAATTCTGAATAACAAATAAATAATCAAGTTGAAATCTGAAAGACATTTTGAAACGAGGGGCAAGCAGTTAATTTTCGAGCTTTATAGAGAGAAGGCAGGTAGAACCACATATGCTGAGTAGAAGCTATGTGGCTTCCTTTTATAAATCAACCTTCCCACACAGTGGTCGCAAATATCGTGTTTACTTGAAATTAGAGGAAGAAAGTGGTGTTCCTGAAGTAGAGAAGGTCAGATCCTGGGCCTTGGTATCCCTAATGAAGCAGGTTAGAACATCTGTCCTCAACCGGTCAGCTAAAGAGACATACAAATTTTACAGTGTGGGGGGCGGGGAGTTAGTCAATGTGTCCACATTGAGAAGAGGAACAAAGAGGTCCAGTGCCCCCAAGTTCATCTTTGGGGACCTGATATGAGGCTCAGGTTTAAACAGATGGCAGGAAGTCTGTATAACTAAGCAATCCTGGTCTAAGTGTGGTTCCAGCCATCACCGGTGTCCATGCTCCTGTCTCTTCTACAAGGTGTCTGGTTTGTGTGGACTCTGAAACTTCTTCCTGGGAGACATGCTGTCCCTATACTGGGCACAGTGCCTCAGCCTTTTCCTTCCCCCAGCAAATTCCTTTTCAATTTCATTTTCTTGGGGTCTATTGTTCAAAAGTCTGAAGCCAGGTGAAAGGACACCCATGTCTCTTTAGGGTAACTTCTGCACAGCCCTATTTTGGTTGAACCTAGGAGCTGGTTCTCTGGCTCTCAGAACTTGACCAAGTTATGTTCTGTTTTCCCTCCATTTTCTTTCATAAAAGGGAGAATGAACTGTGATGATGCCACTCCTCTGAAATTTTGTTATGTAAAATATTCAAACTATATAGAGTGGTGTGAACAAGACTCCCACAGGAATATCACTGGCTTCCACAATTTTTCAAAGCATGATTTTGTGCCATTAGTGTGGCTACTTTGTAACTAACAGTTCCTCTCCTTACTGAAATTTAAGCTTTACACATTTTTCCATCTGTGAACATTCCAGCACACATTCATAAATATGAGTACAGTTGAAGTACCTCAATGATATCAGATGATATTCTATATTAAAATATAGTTCATAGAGTGAACTGCCCAGATTTTAAGTGTCTCTCAGTTTTGAAAAATACATGTGCTAGCATAACTTACACCATTTTGAAGAGAGACTATTTCATCACCTAGAAGTTCCCTTGTGTCCTTGTTAAGGAAATATGAAAAACTAAGCAAGGTTTTCAAGGTGTGGTTCCTGGCTTCAGCATTGTCCAGCTCCAGTATCTCCAGTTATCTGGTCTGGCCAGTTGTCTGACGTGTGTGAAATCACAAAAGATAGAAGGAAAACTGTGAAATTTTGAACTACACATATAGTTCTTTTTTATTCTATGAATATTCATGGAGTATGACCTTTGTTTATGTCAGTCAGCATAATGTGTTAGTTCACCCATGTTGTTCCATGAATCAGTAGTTTATTGCTTTCTTTTCTTTTTTTATTACTGCCAATAATACATTTTCACAGTGAACCATAAAACTCAGTTAGCTGGATAGACTACAGGGACAATTATGCAATATATTTCCTAATATGACATATTTATAAGTTCACAGGGATCTCCTTAAGCCCTGGTGCTTTTGGTTAAAAGAGAAATAAAATGGCAGAGACTTTCAGGCTCAACAGCCCACCAACGAGGGAATAACCAGGATGACTCTGCTTCCTACAACGCAGCAGCAGCATAACTCCACATCTGTATACAGTGGTTTATGTCTGGCAAAGGACCAAGGTGCTGTGCCATTTAATCATAACGGGGATAAATTCAGTTTTGTGTCACTTTTCTAGGCAGGAAAACTGGAGCTCCAAGATTGTGTTGGATTCAGATCACTTCATTCACGAGTCGGACATAAGATAATCTAGCAGGCTTTTCTGGAACGCACAATCCTCTATCATTGTAAACCATTCTCTAAAGTCTCCCAGACAAGGAATGTAAAGGAAAAGAGTAGGGCCCAGCTGTGTTAGAAATAGCCTTCAAATGTGAATATGACCATGGAAAATCAGGAACATAGGTTCTCACGAAGGCACAGGAAACTTTGGAGTATCTGCATCAGTGGTCTTTGGTGTTGGGAGACTGTTTCTCTCCATTCACACACACACAGAGAGAGAGAGAGAGAGAGAGAGAGAGAGAGAGAGAGAGAGAGAGAGAGAGAGAGAGAGAGACATACTAAAATGGTAAAATTATTTTCACCATTTTGAATTATTAGTATAGTTCTGTTTTATTCCGTCCACATCTCAAAATGCTGTGAGCACAGTAAGCAGCTGTTCTAACTGCTGATGTTCCCGAAAACCCTCCTCTGGGTTCTTATCTCTGCATTTATAATGGAGCTGAAGTCCTCTAGAAGAAAGAAAGGAACCGGAAGTCACTGCTGTTTTCTTCTTTGTGTTCACACTCTCAGCGGTAGCAAAGCCGTTCCCTGCAAATAACTTTAAAATTTAAAGTTGATAACTGCACTGTAAGGAAGAGTAGCTTTATGGGACATGTGGGTGGTGTGCACATTGTTACCAACTGCCCAGATGTGTTAGCTGCTCTTTCAAGAATGAAATCTATTGTTTTACCATGCTAATAGCCTTGACTTAACTGGGCTTAATCAGGTAGTTATACTGTAGATTAGCATTCTATTCAGATATATACTTAACCTGGACTTCCTTTGATTTCCCCCCAAGAAACAAATGAATTTTGAGGTTTGCTGTGCAGTAAGGATTCACTATTACAAAGAGTGAAATGCCATGGTAAGATGGAAGCTTCTTATGACAGGTGAGTAGAAGGATGGGAAACATTGGTTTAATGTGCTTAAGTGAGTACAGGAGCAGTATGTTTATCATTGAGCCTCTGCTTCTTAGTGTCTGTCTGTCCGTTGCCCATCTTGTATAATCACGTGAGACATGTGTTGCTGAGATCTGCATATGTGTATCCTACAATCTTAAAGGGGAGGTGCAGGAGAAATGCCCAGTACATGGCTTCAGGATGGCATCATGTTTGGTTTTCAAAGGCTCATGAACTTGAGACAGAACAGTGACATTACTCCGAATTAAAAAATAAAAAAGAATCAATAAAGAAGAAATGTAGTACCTGAAGAAAACCTTTAATTTGACCCCTTGTGCAATTTATATCATTTCTATTATTCCACAGGCAGAAGAAGGTAATGGACTTCAATGAAGAACAAATGTAAATTCTGACCACAGGAAAATAGCATGGCATATATAAATAATTCAGTTAGATATCTTTCTAAACATCACAATCATTTTTGTAGTACTATGAACATGAAGACATATACAATTTTAAGATTAAAGACAACAAAACTAACGCAAAATGCATTTACTATTTTATAATATAAGAAATTCATGGACATCAGAATTAGAAAAAAAATCATATTGATGAACCCAAGAAATGAACTCAACTCTGGTAAACAGGATGAACTTCTGAGAGTGCCCAAGGTAAGAGATTGACCCATGTGCTGCTACTAGCCAGGAATAAATAAGAACTAGCACCTCACATTTCTGATCTCATCTGCAAAATAGGGTAGATATTTTATGTGTCTTGTGTGATGTCAGTAATTAATAAGAGGGTTCTTAGAAAAGCTTCAACTGAGTGTAATCTCAAAATGAGTGCATGTATTTTAATGTTTAAGTTTGTGTATGTGTCTGTATAGGGTATGTACACATGAGTACAGTGGCCAAGGAGCTTAAGAGGCATGAGATCTTCTGGAGCTGGAGATGCAGGCTGTTTAAGCCTTCTGATGTGAGTGCTAAGAACTGTACACGGGTCTCTTCAAAAGCAATTTGAGCTCTTAATCACCAAACCATCTCTCTAGTGCCATGAGTAGATATTTTTATGTAGACTGCTGTTTGACATGAGCTAGGAAACAATTATTTTCTTTGTGGTAGTTTTGAGCCTTATTTGCAGGCCTGTGTCATCTCTCATTCCATTCACAACATGGATGAGATGTCTGTTACTGCCATCAATGGTTTTGTCTTAATATACTAAGTAAACTATTTCCAACCATGGATAAAAGTTGATGGGATGCAACTTTTAATATCTCAGATGAGCAAAAGTGGGCAGATTGATGAGACAGATGTACTTTTCAGTAATATTTTTGCTCAGAAGGACAGAAAATACATGGATGAAAAAGCATCTCAAAGGAATTTATGTCTTTTTTACTTGAATTGGTTATTGTGTCTTTCAAGGAGAGAAATAACAAAAAGTCAATAAAATGAGCATTTTCTTGTAATATCAGAAACGCAGAGCGTCTAATACTTTTTTCCTGTTTAGATAATTTGAGAGTATAAAGTGATATTTAAGAAATTTACTATAACATTATATAAAATACATCATTAGTATTGTCAAAGCTTATTATTACACATCAAGTATGGAAAAAGTTATTAAGCAATTTAGAAAATAAAATTATGAGCAAAATGATGATTTATTAGTAGATAAATACTTTAGTTTTCAAACATAGCATGTTAAAGTCCATTTATATTTAAGTTCCACTTCAGTTTTCTCATTAAAACACTAGTTATTATGTGTGTGTATTTATATCAGAATAAGAAACTCCAGGTAATTTTCAAAGAGACTTTGTGTGTAGCAGCCATGAAATGTTTGAGTAAGACTGAAAGAATAGAGCTATGTGTTCTTATTTTACTTGTCAAGATCTAGACTACAGAAATTAAACTTTCTAGATATTTACCTTTCTAATTCATAACAGAAGTATGTACACAACAAATAAAACTTATTTAAACATTGTCATACAATGTAACTATCCAAAGGAAAAACTCAATTATTTTACTCAAATGTACACAGTTCCTTTTCAAACAAAGAAATAGTGTATAATATATGATGATACTGAAATAGAGAGATGACAGAATATGCATGCAAAAACATATGTGCACACATATATAATATATGTTATATATATTAATAAAAGAATAATGAAATGATTTGAAATTTTTTTCAAATGTAAAATGTACCTGTGCTTAATGAATTATTGTGTAAGTGTCTGTAGCAATAATTAAGTCAGTGAACATTCTGTCTCCTTAATTACCTTGTGCTATGGTCTTACCTATAGAGAGAATTTAAATAGTTAAAATCGCACTCTCAAGACAGATGGGAAATCAAAGTGAGTTTCTGTGATAAGATGAACAGACTTCATACTTCACACATATAAAGCTTTTTTTGCTGCTAATTACAAAAAAATTAAGTCAATGTAGATAAGAAAAAAATTAAGCTCAATACTGTATTAATCTTCCTTGCAACACATTGATAGCCTTTAGATTTTCTCGTTGAAGATTATTCTAGTGAGGGCTCCTAGTAATGGAGAATACAAAATCTGAACCATCCATCTTCTGTAACCAGGAAAGGCTTCCTTCCAGTGGTGGGACTGGGACACTAATCCAGCCACAAAACCTTCAACCTACAATCTGAGCTGCTGGTAAGATGTGCTGGGGCAATGGAGCCTGTGGGAGTGGCCAACCAATGATTGGTCTAAGGAGGCCCACACAGAGGGAGCCCATGCCTGACACTGGATGGCCAGGAACCAGAAACTGGATGGCCCAGAGACCTAGAGCAAAATCAAACACTACTGACCAAAAACAAAAACAAACAAACAAAAAAAGTCAGTGAAATGATTCCTAATGAATGATATTCTGCTATACTCATAGATAGGTGCCTAGCCCAATTATCTATCATCAGAGAGGCTTCCTCGAGAAGCTGATGGGAGCAAATGCAGAGACTCACAACCAAACTTTAGGCAGAACTTGGGGACCCCTATGGAAGAAGAGAATGAAGGATTGTAGGGGCCAGAGGGGTTGAGGAGACCACAAGAACATGGCCCACAAAATCAACTAAGCAGGGCTCATGGGGTGCACAGAGACTAAAGCAGCAATCACAAAGCTTTCATGGGTCTGCGCTAGGTCCTTTGCATACATGCTGTGGTTGTTTAGCTTGGGATTTTTGTGGGACTCCTAACAGTGGCGCTGGGGTGTCTCTGACTCTTTTGCCTATTCTTGAGCCCCTTTCCTCCTACAGGATTACCTCGTCCAACTTTGATATGTGAATTTGTGCACAGTCTTATTGCATGTTATTATGCTTGTGTTCAGTTGATATTCCTGGGAGGCCTGCTCTTTTCCAAAAGGGAAATGAAGGAGCAGTGAATCTGGGGGAGAAGAGAGGTGGAGGTGGGGAGAACTGAGAGGAATGGATGGAGGAGAGGCTGCAGTTGGGGTATATTATATGAGAGAAAAAAAAAGATTAACTTTCCTGAATGATCAGAAAATATATGTCCTAAGAATATAGTCATATGTCAAAGAAATACTTAGTTTTACCATTTTACACACTGTTGATAATGATCCTGCATTTTCCATAAATATTTTTATTAAAGCAATTGTCCATGTGAAATTCTTGCTTAGGGACTTGTCTAAGCTACCCACTCTTTATGTGAGAAAGTCTTACACCATCAGGACGTGGTGAGATGTACTGGCCCCACGGTCTTTTCAAGCAACATACCATAAACTCAAGTGTACAAATAAGTGTCATAGTGATGGGAGGCCTATTTAGTTTATACAGTATAGTTCAGGAAACAAAAAAGGAAGAGTAATCAGAGTGCTGCATTTTTCTTAGCTGTCACCAATGCATATAATACAAACAAATGCTTGCCCAATTCAAGGGCAGATCTGCATATATGCACAGAAGTGCTACTAACTGGTGAAAAAGAGGAAAACTTATACCAGCTTCTCATTAGTCTTACTCTGATAAGTAAATTATTTCCAATCAGAAATGAAACAGTGGTTAAAAATCTACAAGAAATCATTTAGATGCCAAAGAGGGCTGACTCATAAATGTCTACATTTATTATACTGATTCCTAAATTAAGTATTCAGAGCAAATGAAAATATAATTCTGTAAGAAGTGGTTTGTATTAGGGTGTGAAGCTCAAGGGGACTAAATTAAACCTTTTCAACATACAGTATCTCTCATCAGATTTAAAAACAAAATTAAGGAAATATGAACCTTTGAAAAAACTAAAAACACACAAAACTTAGTTCATAGATGAAACTATTTGAAAACATTACGAACGTGTCTGTTGAAAACGGTTCCTTTTGCTTCTCCATCATTAAGCAAATATGTTTGACTAGTGTCCTGGTTATTCTTATCAACTTGTTCCAAACCCAGACATACTTGAGAAGAGGAAAAGCTCAACTGATGGATTATTTCCATCAGATTGGCCTTAGGGTGTATATGTGAGGCATTTTTTTTTTATTGATGACTGGTATAAGAGGGTCCAGTCCACTGTGAGCAGTGAAGTCTGGGGAGATATAAGAAAAGTAGCTGAATGTGATTCTGAGAAGAAGCCAGTAAGCAGCATCCTTCCGTGGTCTCTGCTTTAGTTCCCACCTCAAGTTTCTGCCTTGGCTTCCTTTGATGGCAAACTGTAAGTGTAACCTGAAATAAACTTTTGCCTCCAAAGTTGATTCTGGTCATGGTGCTTATCACAGCAACAGAAAGCGAGCTAGGACAGAAGTTGGTACCAGAGAGTGGGCTATTGCTATGGGAATCCCAATCATTTTAGGTTTGGGAGGAATGTAGAAGTCTTTGGAACTTTGAATGAGAAAAGCAGATGAATGCTAGAAGCAGAAATTAAAGAATCTTTCTAGTAGAAGCCTGGAAGACGGTAGTGCTGAGAGCAATGGGAACTGTAGAGCCCTGGACCAAAGGTTCCACGGGGAGTCCAGGACTAACAGCAAGTGAGCTAGAGGCCGTGCATGTGATATTATGGCATGGTATCTGGCCACCTTCTCCTCATGTCCTGAAAACTTGTTTGAAGCTCAACTGAAAAATAATGGACTAATTTCTTTGGTGGAGGAAATTTTAACACAACATAATGTTGAATCTGTGGTTTCACGGATAACACTTAGGATGAAAAAAGATAAACTGGGGCATAAAGAAATATAAAACATGGTTTGGAGAGAAAAAGGCCACTAGGATGCCTGTGTTACAGCCAAGGCCAGTGCTAGAAGAAAGACTGTAACTATTGAAGAGATTTGTGTCATTGAGGACAGGCCTGCTTTGCACTAGAATAAAGGGAAGGGTGTCCCCAGGCACGATCCCACCCATCATCAAGGCTCCCACCTTCTGAAGGAGAGTTTAAGGTACTAAGCTTCAAAGAAACTTCTCTTTGTAAGAGATAGAGAGATTACAACAGAAATCCACAACCAATCAAAATGCAGAACTGTGGAGCCCAGTCCCAGTGTATACATATACAATATACTCTTTTTTTATTCTTATTTTTTTCTTTATTAAGAAAATTTTTGTTTATTTTACATACCAACCATAGGTCCCTCTCTCATCTCTCATCCCTCTTCCCCCCCACCAGTCTTCCCTCCCCACCCTACTCCCACTCCCTCCCATGGGAAGTAAGGCCTCCCATGGGGAGTCAGCAAATCCTGGTATATTCAGTTAAGGCAGGACCAAGCGCCTCCCACTGCATCAAGGCTGTGCAAGTGTCCCACCATAAGTAATGAGTTCCAAAAAGCTAGCTCATATACCAGGGATAGATCCTAATCCTACTGCCAAGGGCCCCTTAAACAGACCAAGCTACACAACTATCTCAATTATGCAGAGGGCCTAGTCCAGTCCCATGCGGGGTCCACAGCTGTTTGTTTAAAGTTCGTAAGTACCCACTAGCATGGTTGGGTTGCTCCAGAGAAGTTAGCTAACAAAGAGGACCCTAAGAGGAATGCATGGATCATCCTTGCGGAAATAGATGAGCTCTCCTGAGTAAACTGGGAGTGAGGGGTTAATAGAGGATAGGGAATGGGGGATGAGAACATAAGGGAATAGGATGGTCGAGCTGGAACAGGAACAGAGTGAGAAAGCCATGAAAGAGATATCTTGATAGAGGGAGACATCATGGGGATAAGGAGAAATCTGGAGCTAGGAAAATTCCCAGGAATCCACAAGGATGACCCCAGCTTAGACTACTAACAATAGTGGAGAGGGTGCCTGAGCTGGCCGGCCCCAGTAATCAGATCGGTGAATATCCTATCATAGAGCTTTTCTCCAATGACTGATGGAAGCAGATGCAGAGATCCACAGCCAGGCACCAGGCCGAACTCCAGGAGTATAATACACTCTTACACCTAAGGCTCAGGGAACATTGGGGAAGAGGTACAGAAAGACTGTAAGAGCTTGAAGATCAGGGAGTTTGCTGTAAGATTATGTCTGCTAGTAATGTCAGAAGTTATACTCATACAGTCTCACATACATGCCTATCCAAATGTGACCTGAACAAAGACAACACCAATGGACATGTCAAAGTGGACCAAGAAAAGCCCATGAGGCCCCAATGACACATGAAGAACTATAGGCAACTAAGAAAAGCTGGGAGAAAGAGATGTGGACTTCTCCACAAAAGAGCATACCAATTGCTTGTCCAGTGCCAAATGGTTAGCCCTGAAAACATACATTCAAATAACATTTTACAGACTGAGTAGGTTATGTTGAGGAATCCAAATGTATATATACATGCATATTCACATGTATATACATACGCATGCAAGAGCAATTAATGAAAAAGGGGGCATTAATTTGAAAGAGAGTGTCCCGGCTCCAAGCAGGGGCGCATTCCGATCTCGGCTCTTCAGGGCCCTCCCTTGGCCCCGCCTTGTAGGCATGATAGTTACCAAAGCCTCAATGGGGGTTGGAACTTCCAGACCAAAGCTGGAATGGCTACCCACTACATTTTGTACATTATATACTATTAAATAATTTGTATTATTGTCAGGCAGGATGGGGTCTCTTAGAAACAGAACAGACAAGCCCAGACAAGCCCAGCTAAAGTGTATGTGTTAAGGTAGCAGAAATCAATCTGGAACATTGGAGTAGAATTTTTGAAAACTGTAACTAGTGAGGAAAATGAATTTTGAATTTTGTTTGGTAACTTTTAAGTTGAGTTCTGCATTAGGCTTCGTCCTTTGGTTAAATCATTTAAGAAAAATGACTCAGAAAAAAAATAAGCCCTTTGCCCATAGTCAATTAGAAATGAACTAGGAGCTAGAATTTTTAGGACTTGACTTTTGACCAGATCTGACTCTTGGAAGCATGTTGGTGCTGATACATAGTTACTATAGTACATGAGAGTGTACAGTTTCCCTTAAGTGTCTGAGATTCCTCACACCCTTATGATATGATTACTTCACTCCTGCTCAGCCAGAGTTGATTACAAACCTTTGTCCACTTTTCTTCATCTGGTTTTGCATCATTGTCTTGTTTACTCTTGTATGCTTTTTTGCAGACTTTCTCGTGGAAGATCCAGTTTTGGTGGTAAAATAATGTTCACAAATCTCACAATTAATAAAGCATAAAATGGTTTTGTAAAAGAGTTAAGGGCTTCTGGATTCTTTCTCCATTGTTTCAGAGAGTTTCTGAGGCCAGGCAGCATGTGGCAGGTTCACCCTGCATGAAAACCCTGAAAGGGCAAGAGATGCTGTGAGGCAATTTTGTGAAGCTGTGAAGCTGGGTTGCAATGGAGACCCCAAGATTTTGGAGATTCCAGGGCTGTGGGTTATCTGACCAGGAGATCAACATGCAGCAAGTAGAACGAGAGAGAGAGAGAGAGAGAGAGAGAGAGAGAGAGAGAGAGAGAGAGAGAGAGAATTCCAGCATATAATGACACAAAATACATATTATCATCCCAAAAGAGAGGAATGGGGGCTTAGTGAGAAAAGACTGAAAGCCAGCAGGGCAAGTAGCAAATCCTACAGGTTCATGTCCAGTGTCAAGGGCTTAGATGACTACATCCCTCCATCTTTGCTGCTCACAACATCTCTCTCTCTCTCTCTCTCTCTCTCTCTCTCTCTCTCTCTCTCTCT
>CABHPR010116856.1:0-12989 GCA_902168415.1 Peromyscus melanophrys
GTGTGTGTGTGTGTGTGTGTGTGTGTGTGTGTGTGTGTGTGTGTGTGTGTAAGTCAGAGGTCAAACTCAGGTATCATTCCTCAGAAGCCTTGGTTTTTGAGCACTATCCCTCACTGGAATCTGGAACTCATCAGTTCAGCTAGACTGCGGATTTTCCCGTTGTCACCTCCCCAGCACTGAGGTCACAGGCATTTGTCACCATGGCCAGCTTTTTACATGGATGCTGGGGGTAGAGCTAAAGCCCTCAGGTGTACAGAGCAGACAGATGACTAAGTCATCTTTCTAGTACACCCTCCCCATTGCTTTGAAGCCAGCCTGCTCATTCCTGGACTGGCATTTTAGAAGATAAACATTGTAACCCCTGTATATCAAAAAGAAAAAGTTTTTTCTTAGGTTTCAAAAAAAAAAAAAAAGCCAACCTCAATGGACTCACTCCAGGCTCTTGGACCTTCAGCAGGACTTTCCGGTGGAAACCCGAGAGAGTTTGCAAGCTGCCGCTTCCCATTTCTAAGGGTCACCACTGTCTATAAGATCAAGTCCAAGCCTCTTAGCCACTGGCAAATCCCTTTGTGGAGCTGTGTTCTCCAGCTGCACTGCCGTCTGGGCCTGGCCCAAGGTGAACACTCTGCCAGCACCGCAGCCACCTTTACTCCTTAGGCCCGAACTGGCTTTTCCTCCCAACCTAAATGCCTGTCCTTATGAGACTGAGGACTAGCCCAGCAGGAGTGCCTCAGAAGTGTAGCTCAGCCCCACAGGGTAAGAGCCAGGGTGCTGCAGACAGGACATTTAAACCTAGCACTGGGGATGGTGGCTCTGGGTCCCTGTCCCCAGAAAGTTCACTAGGTGAGACTGCTTGGGAGGGTTTTTTATTTTGTTTTGATCCATCCAAGATCAAACCACACAATTTCAGTTGTAATTACTTGAGGGGGAAAAACATCCTTGAAACTCAGAGGCAATGAAATGTCAGTGACCCGGAAATACAAAGCCAGCTGTGGGCAGCAGGGCAGCCTAGAGCACTGGGCAAGGTGCCAGGAAGTGGTTGGGGGGGCGGCGGGGCGACTCTTGGTAAATAGCGGACTGGGGAAAAGGTAAGAACCCTTCTGAACTTTATGGAAAACAGAGGACTCTGGTGTCGCCAGGGCTATCACACTCATGCTTTCTGCTCTTCTTTCCAGCATGTGGCCTCCATCCGCTAACAAACTCCTACTCACCAGCTAGGCCCCCAGTTGGAAGGCCTCTCTCCTGAGAAGACTGCTGAGGTTCACTTCCCTTCTGTCCCTTTTGAAAGCACTTTTGCCACCTGAAGTTCAGTGCGGAAGGGACCTCATTGGATTAAAAGCCCTCCCTCTCAAGTTCCATGTGTCCACAAATCTCCAGCGATTTACTCATATTTCTTCTTTTTTTTCCGTGTGTGTGTGTGTGTGTGTGTGTGTGTGTGTGTGTGTGTGTTCTCATGCATTAGCCCTTTGGTTAAAAAGCCAGGTCTTAGGACTGGGGAGAAGGCTTACTAGGTGCTGCTGCTTCAAGCATGGGAACCTGAGTTCAGATCCCCAACACCCAAGTAATAAGCCAGGAGTGTAATAATAATAAGCCCGTAACCCCAACATTAGGCACTGGTTGGCCAGGCTACCCAGGTGGGCAAGTTCCAGGTTCAGTGAGAGACCTTGTTTCAAAAAATAAGATGGCATGAGGACAATTGAGGAAGATATTCAATATCGACCTCTGGCCTCGACATGCCCCTGCACAGGTAAGTGCACACACACACACACACACACACACACACACACACACACCCCTAATAACAACAGCAACAGCATAAAAAGCCAGTTTTCTTCTATTCCTCTCTTCTTTGGACTAGAAACTTTGGACTTTTAGAACAAATTTATCCCAGCTCTACAACTTATGGCTATAGTCCAGCTCAGAAGCTCCCACACACTGCCCTGGTTTCTAGAAATGCAGCTGGGCCCAGTCCCAAGTGCCTTGGTTGTATGGTATAGCAGTGTAGACGACACCCAGCCATGAGGCCATTGCCATCACTTACCCCTCCTGCCTGTTGGTTCTACATCTTATTGCTGGTACCTTCGTGAATCTTTACTCCTCTGCCTCACGTGGAAATCTGTTTCTCAGAAGCTGTAAACCTATTTTCTCTCACTGGGTGTCTTTGGAACTTCATATGACACTTCTTGTCTATAACACTGCTTAATGTCATCAGAATAGGACTCCAATGTGAACTCAGGTCATCACATTTGTGTAGCAGGCACTTTATCTGATGAGCCATCTCCATAGCCCCAGGCATTCTTTACAAAAATTCCTAGCCCCCATGTAGAAGCTCCATATGGCAGGGAATACCTGTTATCTTCTGACTTTGAATTTGGTCATGAGAATTGCTTTGACTAATAGAATGTTGGTGAAAATGGCAGTGTGTCAGCTAAAAATTAAAGCTTTAACTCTCTGTCAGCTGTCTTGAGATTTCCATCTTTTATTGGAAGACCAGAGCCCAGACATCGTTGCTATTCCAGCACGGATTGGTCTTGGATTGAATCTGTGTGGGGCAAATGTGAACCCAAACTGAAGTCTAAACTTAAATCTAGCACATCTTGAATTTCAGCCAACCTTTAGATCTGTGAGTTATGAACTAGATCTTTATAGCAGTAAGGTGTGGAAGCTTAGGAGGTTGTTTGTTACACAGCATGGCTGCATTAAAAACTCCACCTGTTACACAGTCCTTAAATAACATTTTAGAGAGCCAAACTAATGGGGAATGGATGAGTGAATGTCAATCTCATTCTCTAGACTACAGCTCAGCTCTGACTGCAATTGACATTAGAATAGTCGCCTATTATTCAAGACATATATGCTCCAAGATATTCTGTGAATGCCTAAAACTGTAAGTGGTATCGAATTATTTATATATGCGTGTGTATATTTACACTATTTTTCATGTACGCACATGCGTATGATAAAGTTTAATATATTTATCAGACACAGTAAGAGATTGATAATAGCAGTTAATACTAAAACTACAACAACAATTATAAAAATATTGGATGCAAAATTTATGAATTGTTTATTTATAGAGTTTTCCATTCAATTTATTTCAACTGATTGATTGCAGGTAATTTCAAATCTGTGGCTAAAGGAGGACTGCTGGTTCATACTTAGTTGTCTGTAACATGAACACCCCAAGCCTGCAGCAGTCACCTCATCTGGGAACTTACCAGAAATGCACATTATTGGACTTCTTCTGCCAGATCTACTGTATCGGAAAGCCTAGAGGTAGGGCCAGCCACCTGCATTTGCACACAGCCCCCAGGTGCTCCTGATGGTCACGTGTCATGAACACCCCCCCACCCCTAGGAAGCTCTGAATCAAACCAGCTGCCTTCATTACCTTCAGGAGTGCAGGCATACAAGAATTTGAAATGATGGTGCCCAATTAACTAAATGAACTGACTATCCCCAGCACTGTCACACCACCCCTTCACTGGAGGCACCCTGTGACTTCCATTCAGGCACAGAACTTTCTGATCCAACGGATCTCAACACCAGCTGCAATCGGGACCTATTGGGACTAAGTAGAAGTCAATCATGCCAATGTGTGCCTGTCACCCTAGAACAGTCCCCGGTAGCTAAAAAAAAAAAAAAAAAAAAAGCTGGGCAGTGGTGGTGCATGCCTTTAATCCCAGCACTCGGAAGGCAGAGGCAGGCGGATCTCTGTGAGTTCAAGGCCAGCCTGGTCTAAAGAGTGAGTTCCAGGAAAGGCGCAAAGCTACACAGAGAAACCCTATCTCGAAAAACCAAAAAAGAAAAGAAAAAAAACCAGGCCTGCTGATCCTGGGTAGGTTGCAGGAGCAAGCAAACAAAAATCCTGGGTGGTTAATTACATGCAAACTCCAGGCAAAGCTAGTGCTTCAGTCTGTGAGAGAGTACTTGCTAGCATACATGAAGCTGTGGATTCTGTCTTCAGTGCTACCCCTGTCTGAGAGAGAGAGAGAGAGAGAGAGAGAGAGAGAGAGAGAGAGAGAGAGAGAGAGAGAGAGAATAATTTCGGGTAAACAGAAAATCTGTGTGTGTGAGAGAGAGAGGGGGTTGGAATCTCCATAAATTGCTGCGGACATATTTATACTTACAAAAGTATGTATTTATCTGAAATACAAGTGTAACTGGCTAGATTTCAGCTGGCCTCCCAGCCTCAAGGCCTCTGGTGCAGTAGCGATCACCACTTACTTGGTTAAAGAAAGAGCAGGGGGGCCCACTTTCGTTGTTCACAGAGGTCCGGGACACAGGGGTGACAATGCAAGCCTTTGATTTCAAGTTCTGCTGCCTGACTCTGCTGTCGAGCAGAGCCTGCCTATGGAAGCACTGGTTGCCATGGACCATCTGCCCCCAGCAGGGGGAAGCTTGGCTCAGAACAAGGCTGGAGGTTTCAAAGGTAGGGGAGAAGCCGAATGAAACATCTCCTTGGCCCATGTGGTGCCTCGGATGCATTGGACTAGAGTTAAGTGCTGCCCAGCAGTGTCCTACCTGACTCCTGGAGAGAAAATACTGCCCAGAGGCCCAGGATGGCCGCACGGCTTCCAATACACCGGTGCCTTTAAGGCAGCCTGGGCCTCAAGACTTCAGCTGCCTTGTCACTTGGTCAGCCTGACCCTTTCATTAAGTATTTTTGCATTCTCTCACCAGTCTTTAAATAATGAAAAGGAGGCTCTGATAGTTCTGGAAGTTGTCCCAATGGCTGGCAGGTCCTGAAAATAGGTTGGGATTGATTGATTGTGGTTATAACCAGCAGGCCCCACCGTGCTCCCCTCCCGCCTATGCATAATATAAAATATACAAACAGCAGACAGGGAGCAAAGCCAAGACTCTTTACTTTGATTTGCGATCAGCTCCTTTGAAATCCAATGTATTTGGAAGACGCTGAGAATGAATATGATCCTGCTTCATAGCGCTGCTGTCTCCTAGGATTCCCTGGGACTCTGGGGCTAAGAAGGCAGACTCAAAGCCTATGCAACCTTTGAGCTTGTTATGTGGAGGAAGCCGAGGAAAGGGAGGAGGCAGAGCACAATTCCACGCTCTTGTGAAATTAACACATGCACAGGGATAGGTGATCACGTCTCAGGAGGTCTCGTGGATAATTATTTTTTAAACGAATTAAGACATGGGTAAAAATTTTTTAATGCCTCTTGAATGTTCCAAATGTTCTTAAAGCCTTGAAGTGTTTTTTAAAAAATAGACTTCTGTGTAGAACATTTAGGTGACTTTTTTTTAAGCTCTGGCTGAGTTTTTTGTCTTGTGGTCCAGTCTGACCTCAAAATTAGCCAAAGACGATCTTAAACTTCCTGATCCAACTGCCTTCACCTCCAGAGTGCTGGGATTATAGGCATGCCTATTTATGTTCATGCAGTACTCAGGGTTCTATCCATGCTAGGTATGGTGGTTTGAATGAGAATGGCCCCATAGGCTTGTATATTTGAATGGTTGGTCCCCATTTGGTGGAACTGTTTGGGAAGGATTAACAAGGTGTGGCCTTGTTGGAAGAGGTGTGTCACTAAGGGTGGGGCTTAAAAAGCCCATAGCAGGCCCAGTTATCTCTCTCTCTGCCTCCTGTTTGTTGTCTCAACATGTAAGCTCTCAGCTACTGCTCCAGTGTTGTGCCTACCTGCCTGCTGCCATGCTCTCTACTATGATGGTCATGGACTCACCTTCTTTAAGCAAGTTCCCAAGTAAATGTTTCCTTTTATAAATTGCCTTGATCATGTCTCTTCACAGCAATAGAAAAGTAACTAAGACCTTAGGCAAGCACTCTATCAAATGGGCTACATCCACAGCCCCTAGGTATTTCATTTCAAAAGCATAAATACTCAATAATCACAAGGTCTAGCAGGCTTCTAGAATCAGTACGAAAGTGAAGTCAGTTTATCAGGTTGGATTCTCTCCAGACTGAGGTGAGAATTCCAGTGTGAAGAGGATATCCCGGGAAGATTGGTCTTGGAGAAGTAAAAGAGGGATACAAAGAGAAGCAACTGTTTTTCTTGACTTTCTGTTACTACAACAAAATACCCGAGGACAGATTGTTTAAATAGAATAAAAGGAATAGAGATTTGTGTAGGTCATGTTGCTGGAACCTGCAAAGCCTAAGACCATGATACCAGAATGCTGGGCATCTGGTGCGGGCCTTCCTTCTACATCATAATTGGTAGAGGGCATCTTGTGGTCAGCCACAGGACGGAATCTAGTTCTCCTCTCTCTTCCTTTTCCTAAAAAGCCACAGATCTCATAATACGGGCCCCATCCTCATAGCCTCCCCCAGTGATCATGACCTTCAATAGTTCCCACCTCCAAATACCACTAGCATAGAATTCTGGAAATTAAGTACCCAACACTGTCAAACCATACCAGTAACAGGGCATAGTATAGAACAGCAGGGAGCAATGGAACAGAAAAGAGTATAAAACAGTTCTCAAACTATCTTTGTCAAAGAATTAGTGGTTTTCATCTTTTCCCCACACCAATACTTTTGAATGTACAATAAACAATAATTAATAGAAAAATTAAAAACCACAACGTAAGCCCCAATTCTTCATTTTTCATTTTAAGAAGTATAACCACCTTATAAAATTAATACAGATGTTGTCAAATGCTTCCTCTCAGTTTTTTGTATTTATTGCAAAGTGATAACAAACACTAGAGAGATGGCTTAGTTGGTAAAGTGACTACCGTGCAATTGTGAGGAGCTGAGTTCGATTCTAAGCCCCATGTGAAAGCCGGGTGTGGAAGTACATGCCTGTAATCCCAGTGCTAGGAGCAGAGACAGGCAGATCTCTGGGGTTAATTAGTTAGCTGGTCTGGCCAAACCGATGAGGTCCAAGTTCAATGATAGATGTTGCCTCAAAAAATAACATGGAAAGAGATTGAGGAAGATAACTAATATCAGCCTCAGCCCTCCACACACATATATGAGCATGCTTGTACTTGTGCACATGTGCGTGAGTGAGAGTGCACACACACACACACACACACACACACACACACACACACACACACCAATTCCTAGCCTGGCACTAGTACAAGGCTAGTACACTTAGAACACATGCCACAAGGAGTCCACCTGAGAGTAGCAGGAGCTACCTCAGTATGTGAGGAGTCAGGGCTTCCTCCCAGGGAGGGGCACTATTCCTCTTTTCTGAAACACAGGAAAAGCCCTTGTGCAAGGAAGCGGAAGTGCTGGCTGCTGGAAGCCCATGATCACACTGGGGGTGGGGGAGGGGATGCGGGGAGTGGTCGCAGCTAATGGGGTCTGCCTGGGGCAGCCACAGCAAAGCTGGAGAGTCCAGTGAACTAAGGAACACTGCTGAGGTAAGAGGGTGGTTACCTTAGCCCTGGCTCCAAAGACACACCTGTCAAGTGGGAGACAAGAGGTGTTTTCAGCTGCAGGCAAGAGGCCCAGCTGAACCCCTGGCTGCTGTTCTTTATCTGCTGGGGACTGCAGGAAAGGGCCAGCAATTTAGGCAAAGCCAGGAGCTGTGACACCGATCTCCCAGCTTGAACCCACTGAGCGACCCTGAGCGTCTCTGCTTCGTCATCCAGAAAATGGAGACGTTGACCCGTGCCCTCCTCCCCTCCCAGGGCTGGTGTAAGGATCAAGGGGGACGTAAGCAGGGACAAAAGTTTTTGAAAAGTTGAAAGTCTTTTGTGGCTGTCAACTTGAAGAGGGACTAATTACCCAGAGGTGAATTTTCTGGAACCCTTGGCTCTCAGAACATAGACCCCGACCCTGATCATGACTTTGAAAGGTCTGATTAAATTCAATGCAGGATCCTGGTTTGGAGACTGCATCAAAAGACTAATGATGTTCTAAAGCATATGATTGGAACAAATGGTAATATTCAATAAGGTCTGGATAGTTGGTGACAGTACTAAGTCAATGTCAGAGTTGCTGCATTTGGTCATTGTGCTGTAGCTACATAGAACAATGCACATGCTCCTAAGAGGTCAGAGCAAAAGCACTTACAATTCAAATGTCACGTTGACCGAAATTTAGGAGAGCATCTAAGGTCCTACTACATGAGAACAATCAGAATCATACCAAAACACCCAAAGCCTGAAACCCCTTTCATCCAAACTCGATAGCACAAGTGGAAAACCCCACACCTTGGCCTCCTGTGACAGTTCAGGATCAGAGGCAGGTGTGGGGCTGGGGTTGTGGCTCAGTTGGCAGTGTGATTACCTAACAAGCAAAAAGCCCTGGCTTCCATCCCCAGCACCACATACACTGGGCATGGTAGTGGATGCCTGTAATCCTAACACTTAGGACCTGAAGTTCAAGGTCATCCTTGTCTAGATAGTGAGTATGAGGCCAGCCTGGATTACATGAGACCTTGTCTCAGGAAAAAAAAAAAACACAAAAATATTATATACAATACACGTTAGGCTATGTATATAAGGTGTATATGAAACATACTTGAATTTTATATTTAGACTTGGGTGCCCTCCAGAAGATATCCCATTATACAGATACAAATGTAACAAAATTCCTCAAATCTGAAATTAGAACCACTTCTGGTCTCAACCTATGGGAACAATAACAAGCATGTGTTAGTGGGGTGAGTCCATGCATGCAGAAAGAAAACAAGATTCAGTAAAAAAAAAAAGTTGCAGTTGTTGGGTCCTGATGATTTGCATGTATATGAATACACATACACACACACACACACACACACACACACACACACACACACACACACACACATGCTGTTTAGGTAACTTTCTATAAGTTTCATATTTTTCCAAATAGAAAAGTTTTTAAAATACTAATTAGCTCATCAATTATCCCCTTCATCAGGGTGAGGCAAGGGAGGGGGAAGGAGGAGGATGAAGAAGGAGGAAGAGAAGAGAGGAATGGACAGAACAGAAGAAAGCGGAAGAGAAGTTGTGATGCTGCTCCAGCCACCATACAAACGTGAACAGCACTCCCCAGGTCCCTAAGTCAGAGCTCACGGCTTCGCATCCAGCACAGATGTCTAGCTGGTGTGGCTATCTGTTTTGTCAGCCCAGAACAGAATTAGAGAGAAAAGACTAGAAAAGGGTAATGGCACGAGAAATGACAACAGAGGATGTGCTAGTTGTCATTTGGGATCCAGACAGGGAACACAAAGCCCTAAGGGGCACTGTGCTCTAAAGTTTACCCCACAGTGTAGACTGGATGTTAAAGTCAGGATCTCTGAAAGGTGTTCATTTCACAGGAGAGACGAGTGAGGGTAAGGCTCATCAGAGGATTCTCCAGGCCATGAGCATCAGGAAACAAATCCATATCATGGATGTTCTCTCTATGCTGAGAGCGTATATTTTGATGTAAAAGGTGCACTGAGCTAGCACCAGGAAGGCAGATGCAGGATAATAAGATACTACATAGTGCATTCAAGGCCAGCCTGGGCTACTTGCAACCCTGTTTCAAAACAGTACCAACCAAGAGTGACTTGGACTTTTCATATACCTCTGGAAGATTTTTGCTGATAGTTAGAGCAGCAGCTATGGAAGATGCTGTGCGTTGCCTCTGCCTCTTCCTCCTACCTCTTTCTTCTTGTTACATTCCATCTACCCTAAAAAGCTGAAACTATTAGATGTTCACTTTCACCCCTAAGAACAGCTCCCTTGTGACTAGATCCTGGCCATATAACCTTGTAAAGCCTGCAAAAAAAGTGCCTGGGAAAATAATCCTCCCTAACTAAGAAGAATGTGTACCAAGAAACTTTTGTTTATGCTCTGCTTGTGATGTGATTGGGTGAAGGTATGATACCTGGGGCTGTGTTAAGCATTTTGTCACCATAAGGAAACACGTTGAAGATTAAATGCCAATATTCCAGGTGTCTTAGTTACGATTCTATTGCTGTGAAGAAATACCATGACCAAAGAAGCTTATAAAATAAAGCATTTAATTGGAGATTTGCTTACAGTTTCTAGAGGTTAACCCTTGATCACTATAATGGGGAGCATGGCAGCAGGCAGGCAGGCATGGCACTGGAGCATTAACCGAGAACTTATATTCTGATCCTCAGGCAGGAGGAAGAAACGAGGGAGACTGAGCCTGGTTTGAGCTTTTCAAAGCTCAAAGCCTACTCCAAGTGACACATCACCCCCAACAAGACCACACCCCCTAATCCTTCAGAAACTGTTCCACTAACTAGGGACCAAACATTCAAACATATGAACCTATGAAGTCCATTCTCATTCAAACCACCACACCAGGTAAAAAATGGAAAGGTAGAAAAATCTTCCATTTCTTTTATGACTTGTCTAAAGAGTTGAATTAGCCAACCATGTAATCGAACTTACTGCTTGGTATTTTCATTATTTGAGCCAGATTTGGTTTGTTGTTCAGTTTCTTGCAGCCAAAAAAAAAAAATCCTCATATCACTCGGAGAGTGTATTGATTGATTGTCAAGTTGACAGAATCCAGAGTCACCTAGAGCAGAGCCTCTGGGCATGCTTGTGAGGGATTATCGAGATTAGGTTAATTGAGGCAGGAAGACTCATACTAAATAAGAGCAGCACCACTTTCCGGGCTGGGGTCCTGCAGCGCATAAAAAGGCAGAAACAAGCTGGCCTCATCTGCCTCTGCTTGACTTCAGATGCTGTGACAAGCTTCCTCAAGCTTCTGCCCACATGACTCCGCCCACACAGGATGGACCATGCCCTGTAACTGTGAGCCAAAAGAGAACCTTCCTTCCTCATGGAGCATTTGTCAGAGTGTTTTCTTGTTACCCGGTTCTGTAGAACTCATCATTCTCTGCAATACCTCACTATGGGGAGGAAGGTAGTATAGCAGGAATCTTTGAAGGTCTTATTAATAAAATCAAACCCGGAGTCAGGTATTGGGGTGAACACTGGAAGGTCAGAGAGACAGAACAAGCCACAGCCACCTCACCTCGCCGGATCCTCAGCTGGTCTTGCTTCCTCAGACTAGAGGCCTCTGAGTCCTCATCCAGAATGGCTCTCAGCTGAACTGCTGCTAGAAGCCTGAAAGCTTAACCAGGCCCAATGCTTCTCCAGGCCAAAGGCCTCTAGTTTCTGGTCCTCACGCCTTATATACCTTTCTGCTTTCTACCACTACTCCCTGGGATTGAAGGCGTGCTTTCTGGGATTAAAGGTGTGAGTCACCATGCTTGGGTGTATCCTTGAACACATGGATTTCTGCCTCTCGAATACTAGGATTAAAGGCGAGTGCTACCACTGTCTAACCTCTGTTTAATATTGTGGCTGTTCCGTCTCTGACCCCAGATAAGTTTATTAAGGTACACAATATTTGGGGGAACACAATACCACCACAAAGTAGAGGCGACGGCCATTTGCAAGTCTCCTAGGAGAAAAGGGAAATACATCTGGAGTTGACTTAGAAGCAGGCCAACTTAACAGAGTTCTAATCGTGCCAACATTTTCCCCAGGTTGTCCTGACTACTTTTTTGTCAACTTGACACAAGCTAGAGTTATCTAGGAAGAGGGAGCTTCGGCTAAGAAAATACCTCCGTTAGATTGGCCTGTAAGCAAATTAGTGGCAAATTTTCTTGATTAATGATAGAGCCCAGCCCATTGAGGGTGGTGCCAGCCCTGGGCAAGTGGTCCTGGGCTGTATAAGAAAGCAGGCTCAGAAAGCCATTAAGAGCAAGCCAATAGGTAGCACTCCTCCATGGTCTCTGCTGCAGTTCCTATTTCCAGGTTCCTGCCTTGAGTTCCCGCCATAACTTTCATGGTGGATGGATTGCAAACTTAAATAAGTCCTTCCCTCTCCAAATTGGTTTTGGACAGTATTTTATCACAGCAATCGAAACCTAAGGCACAGATTCTCCGCTCGATGACTTCCCTAAAGTAGAGTTCCACGTTTCTTTCATTTTTACAGCATCTGAATCCTCAAAGCCACCAAAAGCATTCTTCTCCCCAGGCACTTGAAGAGGGAAGCCATATTGCCAACAGTGCTCAATTCCACAATCTCTGGTCTGTGCCATTTGGTTGACCTTTTCCACAATGTTCGCTCCTTCAAACAAGGCCCCTCTTAGATGTAAATGGGGACTCCTCTCTTCTTCCCAGGAAGTCCCCCACCCACAACTCAGTTCCTATCCCACAAGACATGGCTCATTGCTCCCACACAAATACAGTCCAACCCCACAAGAGCATGATAACAACTGAAAATATAGCCATGTGACTGCATTGCTGAACGTCAGCTGCAATTATCTAATATAGTTTCTAAGTCACAAAGACTCTGGATTTTTCAGGAAATAGCAGAACACATTTGTAGAAATCCCCTGTGGTATCCTGGGAGTTATTCTTATTTCTCTCTGTGGGTGAAATTTGGCTCATGGTTCTACTGTGTTTTCTGAATCAGTGATTTTCGTCTCCTCTGAAACCATGGGAGGGAATTCATCTGCAGCCAGCTGAGGCCTGCCTCAGGGCATGGGAGAGAGTTCTGCAGGGCTATGTGAATAAATGTGGAAAAAGACCCCTCCTATGGGCCTGTGAGATGTCTCAGTGGGTGAAGGTACATGCTACAAATCCTGATGATATGAGTTCAATTCCTAGAGTCCGTGCAAGGATGTAAGAGAAGAATCAACTCCAGAATGTTGTCTCTGACCTTACCTTCATACCCACACGCATCACCCACACACCCACAATAATAGTAAATAGAATTTTAAAGAAAAAAAGAAAAGACTCATGGAAACAGGTATCTAGCCACCTCTTTGGGGACAAGGACTTTGAAGTACCACTTCCCTAGTGTCTGCTACCCAAATCCCATTGAAAAATAGAAGCAAAATTGGGGCATACACAGTGGCTCAGACAGACTTTCAGCTTGCCTTCCTCTATTCCAAATCCAGAAACCTACAGGCTTCAGCTCCCACGATTCTCTGTAATCAGGGGTCTCTCTCTCTTTCTTTCTCTCTCTCTCTCTCTCTCTCTCTCTCTCTCTCTCTCTCTCTCTCTCTCTCTCTTTCTCTCACACAC
>CABHPR010116856.1:13089-25726 GCA_902168415.1 Peromyscus melanophrys
CACACACACACACACACACACACACACACACACACACATATACACACAAAACCTTTGTTCCACCGATCCAACACACTATAAGACCTGGATTCCGTTCTGAACTGTATGCTGTGTCAGACCCACAAAAGACAGCAATCTTCTGAAAGAAGGGCAGAAGCCTTCAATTTGGGACCTCTGAGGCTGAACCTCTCCCGTCTGACACCAAGGCCAAAGGTGCTGAGTTGCAGGCAAGATGGGCGGGGGAGGAGGTTAGTAAGCTTGTTCACTTGTTATAAGTATGTTCCCTGCTGTTATTCTGGCCACACTGCCATGGCCCCAAAGCAGCCAAGGCCAGATGTTTGGCCCTCCCTAGGGTTCATTAGCCATTTAATATCCTTTAATAAATCTCTGTCTGCTTAGACTACCTCAAATGGATGCTTTTGTTTGAAAGCAAGAACCTTGAGCTGCTGGGGGAAGGAACTGAAATATTCTCTCAAATAAAAAAGAGATAAAACCAATGTAATTGGAGAAATGCAAGAATTAAGACCAGAAGTCCAGAAACCTTGCTTGTGCTCAGTCCCAATCAGTTACTCCCTAAAGGCAACTATAGCTTAGATTCTTACCACTGTAGATAAATTTTGTATATCATGGGAACCTCATATAAGTGGAAGGTATCAGTCATCATATTCTCTTCCATGGCCAGCTTCTTTGTTGAACATTTTTCTAAGAGATTCGGCCACAGTCTTTCTTGTTTGTTGCTGTGTAGTATGCCGGCTTGTTTTGTATCTTCGTGACATTTGATATTTGGATTGTTTCAAGTTGGGAGGCATTATAAATCAATCTGCTATCCTGAATATCCCTGGCATAGACCCATAGGTCAAATTGTTTATTTCTAGGTCAATTTGGACCTAGGATTAGTACCTAGAACTAAACAACCCTTCTAGGGCGAGTCAGACTGACCTGATTCCCAGCAGCAGTGGACAGAGCAAAAGGCCTAAGCAAAGGTCTTTGTTGACAAACTTCAGGCCCCAACTGCCAAAAGTGGTCCCTGGTGCCAGTGATATTGAAATCCTTGGTACCATTGGAATTGAAATTGGCAAATTTGAAGTGAAGATTGTCATGTTTTGATTAGAAAGATTTGGGGCTATGCAGACTCAGGTAGAAACCCTTACAATCTCTAGTACTTGGCTTCATGGGCTAGCAAATCCTCCTCAACAGAGAGGATGGTGTCTATAATCCTAACCAGCCCAATAACAATGACATATAAGGAGATTATTCATTATTTTCTGTTCCTTTTATTCCAATTCCAAGTCCAGTTAGGGCTCTTGTGTGTCCAACCAGAGCCTTATGGAAGTGGTCTTCTTCTAAAGAAGAGAACACCTTGCTCATTCAGGAATATCCTAACATTGGATAGGCCTGGGTGGCAGCACTTCTTAGAAGGGGAGCAAAACTGGGCACACTGATTAAACTCTTGATTACATGTATCGTGTATTGATTGATTGACTGATTGATTGATTGATTGATTGGTTAGTTGGTTGATTTTCGTGTATGTACATGTGTCAGTAAAAGTACCATAGTATGCTCTGTTCTCTCCTCCCACCATATGGGTTCCAGAGATCAAACTCAGGTAACCAAGCACCTTTTCCCTATGGAGCCATCTTTCCCACCATTGATTAAATTCTTCAAGGCAAAGTTTTCTCAACTGGAAGATGGGAATGGTATTGACACCTCCTTCAAGATATCAGTCCCATGAAGTGGTAGCCCAGCTCTGGATTCTATTTAAGTGTTACAATTATAGCAGAACGAGGTTTATTTTTGCTATCAACACTGTTGTTAATAACCTTGGTGATCCTGAGCAACCATTACTGACACCTGCCCCATGTAGCAACCTTCTCCAGAGAGCTGACTAGGATCCCATGAGAACTCCATCCTTGCCTTCTGAGGACAATGCCCCACCCCCTGTGACTTACTTGCTTTCTACTAAGTCTCACTTCTTCAAAGCTCCATCACCTCTCATATTTTTACCCTGGGGAATCATGATTCCGACATGTGAGACTTTGGGGATGTGTTCCAACCAAATACAAACTCCCAACTGCCAACGATGATCAGTCTTTCAAATTCTCACTGACTTCTGTCCCTGTACAATTCTAGAGCAAAGGCCGGGCACCAGCTTTGTTCCTCCAGAAGTATTTCAATATAAGTCTGGAAAGATAAGAACTCTCTGCTTAGTGTAGCACCACACTATTCTCACATCCCCAAATGAACCAACAGTCTTTGAGGTCACCAAACATATCATGCTCAAAGACACAGTCACTTTAAACCAACATAAAAATGCTTACGACGCATAAGCTTGCTTGAATCCACAGCCAAGTGAACTTGGGATTGTCACTTCATCTGGTCTGCTGTTATTCTTTCCTGTTCTCCTGACCATCTCTCTCTCTGGGTGATGACATCATAGTTCTAAAATTCCTGCCCCAAATGTGCACATGCTCACTGTGCTGGGACCACATAAATGCCGTGAATATGTGATGCAAGAAGGGGGCTGGGCTTAGCTTTCCTAATTGTAATCCATCACCCAGCTATGTGCTGGGGCTCAAACTGTCGACACATCATAAATTTTCCAGACATCTCCACAGCAGGTGGCAGGGGGGTAGGCAGGGAGCTGGGACCAGTTCTCTTTTATAGCAACCTCCAGGGAATAGTGTGTGCTTGGGATCTCTCAGCTTTGCTAACTCAGCATGCATTGTGCTAGCGCAGAGAAGACCAAGAACAGAAGGTTCCAGAATGGACTCTCTGCCTCCAATTGAGTTTGCTGATACCATCAACCTTCTCTCTCCCAAGCCCTTGACTTCACCCAGAGTCCCCAGTTCAACCAGCTCTCTCATAGGCCCTTCATGTCTGGGTTTGTGTACTGGTCAGCCAAGGCTACTTCAAAGGCATCATGAGCTCACACACATCCTTATGATAGGAAAGATGTTCAAGGAGGGGTTAGGGTGTCTCTGGTTCTTCAGCACCTCCAGATGCTGCAGTGAAAGCCAAGTTTCTGAAACCATCAAAACAGTGTATCTAGCTACTATGAAGAGCCTTAATTGTAGCTTTTTTTTTTTTGAGAAGCCCATACTCATCTGCAGTTATGTCTTCCTTCCTTCCTTCCTTCCTCTTGCTTCTCATTCTCATATTGCTGGTGTTTAAAATCTGTATGAAGGTCTCTTAATTGGGCTGGCAAGATGACTCAGCAGGTAAAGGTGCTTGCCTCCAAGCCTGATGACCTTAGTTCATTCTATGGAACCAACATAGTGGAAGAAGAGAGCTGACTCTTACAGATGGCCCTCTGATTTCCACATATGTGCCGCAGTACTTGAATACACACAAAGAAAGAAAGTTCAATCCCTAAATAAACTGCACCTCTGCTTCACACTGGCTCATCCTGAAATTCTTTTCCTCAGCCAAGTCAAGAATCGGGCTGCACCTGAACGGAGGTCCCTACAGAACCAAGGGGACTAACTCTTTGGGTTACAAGCAGTATCGTGGAGCAGGGTCCCCACGCCCTGCTGCCACTGACAGTACAAGTGGGTTTCAAGTAACTAGGCTCTCTTTGGGTTCTGAAACCTTCTGGAAATCCATAAGCCAGATAAATCCTTGCAACTCCAAGTGTGGTCCACCGACGGACAGCACTGACGTGCTGGTTGCAAGCAGAGTGTCAGGCCGCACCCTCAACACAGAAGCATACTAAATCAGAATCTGCCTGTTAACAAGACCCCTGGGGATTTCTGGGCATGTCAGTGTCTGAGAAGCATGGGAGCCAGGCCAAATTTCCAAGGAAGGGGACTGCTTGGCTCCATGTCCATGCAACAAAAACTCGCTTCTGCTGCTTCTTCACACTGCAAAGGCAGGGCCAGGGAGAACTGGTCACCTCCTAATCATGACTAGTGGGCCTCAGAATGGAAAATGAGGCTCTTCTCTGCCTGTGCCCCAGGGCATAGAGCCCAGCCCCCTCTCCCAACACCCACCAGCCCCCTTGGAGATCTCTGTTCATGGAGAACTTGCTTTTAAATGAGAGTCAATGGACCAGGTCGCGAATCTGTCAGACGCAGGAATTTCTGGTGCTCGTGACTGTTGTAATTAAAATCATCCGAGTTGACTAAATTGGCCGAAAAGGAAGCAGGCCCACATGACTGCCGTTCAAAGGGGAGCAAAATAGCTCCTAATTTGTTAATTAAAATTATGAATGCGCTCCGCGCGGAATGGCTGTGCGTTAAATTCTATTCAGATTCCATTAGAAAACAAATAAGCTCTGGGTCCTGATTAGAGGACCCCAGTTCCCCCAAATCTGTATGGATTTCGTGGGGGCTTTTTTTTTTTGTCAGAGAACAAATTTAGAGCTTGCAAAGACCTTGCCGAGAAGTCAAATTCCTGGGGAGATTTCTCTGGTAAATCAATCTGGTAATTAGAAAAACAGGCCAATAGATTAGATCCGCTTCTCTGTTTCTATTTCTTCATCATACTGATGAGCTTGCTTCAAAGAACTCGTGTTGCCAGAGCCCTGGGTGACATGGTTCCTCCCTACTGAAAATTCAGTAGTGAGGAAACTGATGGCTTCCACTCAGGAGGGAGGGAAAGGATAGGCCAAAAAAGGAGGAGGGAGGAGAGAAAAAGAAAAGGAGGGGAGAAGGAAGAAAGGAAACAGGGAGGGAGGGAGGGCCGAACCGAGCTATTGTAGCGAGGAGGGGCTAAAAGCTAGCAGCTAGCTCTGCTCTGCTTGGCCTGCCCGACTGCTGACAGTTTTCTGTCTGTAATTGTCTCAGTCAGGGTTCCTATTGCTGTGATGAAACACCGTGACCGAAAGCAACTTGGGAAGGAAAGGGTTTATTTCAGCTTACACGTCCCCATCACAGTCTATCATCAAAGGAAGTCAGGATAGGAACTTGGAGGCTGGAGCTGATGCAGAGGCCATGGAAGAGTGCTGCTTACTAGCTTGTTCTCTATGGCTTGCCCAGCCTGCTTTCTTATAGAACCCAGGACCACCAGCTCAGGGCTGGGCCCTCCCACAGTGATCACTAATTAAGAAAATGCTCTACAGGCCAATCTAGTAGGGGATATTTTCTCAATTGAGGTTCTCTCTTCCAAAATGATGTTATTTTGTGTTAAGCTGACATCAAATTAGCCAGAAGAGTTATTGACATGTCTCATGCAGCTCAGGCCAGCCTCAAACTCCCTATGTAGTCAAGGATGAGTTTGAACTTCTAATACTTCCGCCTCCACCACCCGAGCTGGGATTACAGGCAGGTATGGTAGATGCTTGGTTTATGTGGTGCTAGGGATCAAATCCAGGACTTCATGCATGCCAGGCAAGCACTCTACCACCTGAGCTACATCTCAAGTCCCCTCCATCAATTTGGAATTCCCACCATTGTGCCTCTAAGCAACCGAGCCTCAGTTTCCCTCTGAGAATACAGGCCAGGTGGCAGCTCTCCAGCAGTCTGGTCAGCACTGAGGTTTGGCCACTGCTCAGAACCCCTAGTGCCCTGGGGGTGCCTCTGTCAAGCTCTCTACCACAGCCCACTGCGGGCTGAACACTCAAAGGCAGTTTTAGGATCCTGATAGCCTGCGGCCGGCTTAGAAAGACTTTCTCAAGAGAAACCAGATTAATCTCTGCCTCCCACCTGGCTTCAGCTTCACGGAGGCCCTCAGGGTTTCTAGCAAACCACAGAGCCCCTGTCCCCTGCTCTCCTTCCTCAGTGGCTGCCCACCTCTTAAACTGGGAACATGACAGGGACAGTGAGTCTTACCAGAAGCACTGGACACCGCAGCCCACTAAAGGCTTCTACCATGGCGCTACACTTGGCAAGGTGAGAAACTGCCCTGAGCCTTTGGTCTCACTCCCCTCAGATGGGCCTGTCCTGAGGGATGCTGTCCAACTGAGCCAGGGCAGTAGTGCCGAGCCGGGGCAGAGCCAGGGCAGCAGTACCAGTTTCAGAGCAGCAGGCAGCAGCTGCAGGGAGCATTCTTCTAAAGCGGTTGCCCAGGCCATGTCAGGATGTATTTATTTTATAGACTCTGGACCTGCGTCCTTTCAAGGTGTGCAAGCTGTGGCTTTGTCCATGTCTGAATGAATAATTATGTTAACACCATTTTAAATGGGTCATCAGAAAAGGAGCTGTCTCTGTGTGCTCTTTTCCACCAGCAGTGATGCTGAGGAGCACCAGGGTCAAAGGCACACACTTGGAGGCAAGCCACTGGGTTCAAACTGCAGCTCCACCACTTACCATTGAGATGACCCCGCCAAGTACTTACTGGAGCAGAGGCCGCCACTGCTGGGCGCACGCATTCGCACTTGCTAGCTGTTCCTTTGTAAGCTGCCAACTTCTTACTGGAAGAACCTGCTAGAAACCCTCAGGCTTTCTCCAGCTGTGGGAGCAACCTCTTCTTTCCATGGGTTAGAAAAGAGGTGGAGCAGGAAAGAGTTCAGAGACTGAGGAGCACTCCAATGAACTTAGGCTCCTTTGAAATGGGTTTAGGAAACCCCTGAGGTATATTCCCTCTTCTTTCCCATCATGTCCCAGTAAGAGTAAGTCCCAGTTGCCTACAAGAATGACTTCCTTCCTCTCCCTTCTCCACCCCTCCCTGCCCCCACTTCCTGCTGACACTTTCTGAGGCTAGCACTTTTCATTACCACGTGCACTCAGGTCTTGACTCGGAACATGTTTCTACAGAGATCCAACCTCAGTCTCTTTCCAACTGACCTTGCTACCCAGATGGCTATCGTGGCTCTTTGCTGATAGGAGTCAGAGATTTTAAAGCCAAATGCAGAGCTGTACAACTGAACTCCTACAGCAAGACAAGGAGGTGGAGACTCAAGAAACTGCTGCAAGTTCGGGGCCAGCTAGCCTGCAGTAGGAAGTGTGGCAGCAGAAACAAGAAAGACCCTACCTCAGTAAGGTGGAAGGTGAAATCCAACCCTTGACAGCTGTCCTCTGCCCCCCCCCCCCCGCAACCAATTAACTACTTAATAACTGTACAAGTCTCTCATTAGCACACGTAAAAACTGGAAGACATCATTGCATTCTCAACATCCTCCCAGTAGAGACCTTCCAGTCTTCATCATGGGCTCTTCCTACTCATTCATTCATTTAGAATTCACCCACAAAATGTGAAAAAAAATCAGGCGGCTTTGAAAACCTTATATAGGTCCAGTCTCTCTTAGTGACTAGGCCTTTGGGGAGGATCATGTCTGGAAGCCATGCTTTTCCTGTGGCTCCCTACCACACTCCCTTGCTTTTCTCTCTGACCAGGGAGGGACCAAGAAGACCACAAGCTGTCAGGCTCTGGAAAGCAGAGAAACAAATTTCTGAAGGGCAGTGCTGGCTTCTGTGGAGTCTCACCAGCCTTCTTGAACTTTCCCTGCAAACTTAGCCAACACAAGCAAGCTTTACTGGGTGCGCAACGACCCACCCCCTTCACCCAGAGTCCCTTCTCCTAACCATTAGTGTTTGTGGGTGAGGCAGGTCAACAAGCCCAATGAAACTAGTATAACCTGTCCTCATTTACCCTCTTGCTGTCACCTACCAAACCATCCAACATGTAGATATCATTTCTCTCAGGGATCTACGGGGCCAACTTGACAGGTGGGGTCACACCAGCTACTGCTGGTTCTGAACACAAGGATTGTGGTTCTCGTCCATGTGAGCCCTCCACATGTACAGAAGACACCTCTGGTCACACAGCACTTCCTGCTGTTCCTATGACAGGTCATGTGATGAACCTGCACAGTCAGGGTCTTGAGGGACTGCATAAGAAGTTCTGAGAGTTGTGATTCACTGGGAGCACCAAGGTAACAGGCTACACCAGAGGACCCAGCTTCTCAAAGCCTCCTCAGTCAGCCTCCTGGGATATCTAATTCAAGAAGCTAGGATTAGTCAATCATCTCCCCATATACCCTTTCCTGGTGAGTGTGACCACCCAGCATCACATACTACGTGAAAAAGTTTCTGAGTCACAAACCCCCAACTCAAATTATCTCATGAGGGTGACATGATTTCTTCATAGACTTTCAGAGCTCAGAAATCTCTGAGTTCAGGAATAGCTGGATCTAGATACAGATTTGATCTCCTTTTCCCTCGTCTGCCTTTTGCTTACTGGTTTGCCTTTCCTGTGTTAACTCCATCGTCAGGAAAACTCTGCAGTGGTAGCCAAGATGCTCCAATGATAACTCTCCACTCTGTCCCTGAGATAGTGTAGAAAGATGAGCATCCTTGTACCAGTGCTTCTAATCACCAGCCCAGAATTAGGAGCCGCTGGCCAGGCTTGTGCCACGTGCCAGTCCTGTGAACCAGTCACTGTGTTTAGGCTCTACTGATGGATGAAACCTTGTGTTGTCTCCAGAGTTAAGTGTATGGGCATCTACCCAAAGCACCTCATGGCCTGAAATGTGTGGAAACTCATTTCTCCAGTGATAATTGAGATGCAATTACTGGATAAAGGGAAGAGCAAAACATAGGCATCTACTGAGGTCTTAAAATGAATAACAGAGTTTGACAACCCGCCCAGGTCTCTTTGCTCCCTCCTACCTGCGTTGTGCTTCTGACCATCTCTGTGCTCTTCTTACAGAGGATGAGACAAGAAGCAAAGCTCAAATCAGGAAAGTTCCATGTGCCAATAACCCATACTAATTTCCATGACAAAGAAGGTTAAGCAACCATTTAAAATAAATAGTGCTCAACTGTTTTGCTGTAGTTATTATTACCTTCGTTGTTCAAATGTGTTATCCAGTCATTTTTGAGACCTCCCTTTAACAAGAATTAATTCTCCTCAGGCCCGAGGAGATAGCTCAGTCTGTAAAATGCTTGCCTTGCTAGCATGAAGACCTTAATTCAATCCCCCAAATCCACATTTTAAAAAAAGGCCAGCTGTGATGTCACACACTTGTAATCCTCGAGCTGGGGAGGAGATAGGGGGAGCCCCAGGCTTTGCTGGCCAGCCAGATTACCAGTATCAGGGAACTCTAGGTCAGTAACAAATAGCAAGGGGACAGCTCCGAGGAATGAGACCCAAGGTCATCATCTAGCCTCCCTACACTCACTTGTGTACACACCCCACCCACACTTACACTTGTACACACACGGGGAGAGAGAGAGAGAGAGAGAGAGAGAAAGAGAGAGAGAGAGAGAGAGAGAGAGAGAGAGAGAGAGAGAGAGAGAGAGAACTAATTCTCCTCAGGATTACTCAGGCTAGCCTTCTAACAACAGAACTGAGTTTAAACACATGAAGCGATAGTTACTAAGTAGTAGGGGCATATCCTGCTGGTTCCAGTGAACTTTGTGGCCATAGTTCCATGAACTGTTGTCTCAAATGTCAAGCAGAATTGGAGTGCACTGGAGCTCAATGACAAATCCCTTACTGTCAAGGACACAGTGGCCTCCTTTAGCTGAGGATAGACAGTACCCCCTTGGAACAGGATGGGAAAAAAAGGAGAAAGCAAAGAAGGTGTGAGTTTATTAAAAAGTCACAAAAAGCATGAGGCACTCCGAACCTGCCAGCCAAGAAGTTTGGGGGGGCACTCCAATCAAAGGGCTGAGCTCTGAGTCCACAGAGAAAAATCTAGAACTAGAATGACCCTTCTGAGTTGATGGCCATTGTGCTGAAATGGCCATGGAGTCATGGTCATTAGACAAGAGCTGCTCCAGGAAAGGTCAAGCATCCCCAACACTGAGTCAGTCCCTGAAAACATTGCCTGCTGAAGGCCCGGCACCACACCAGGTCTGAGTCAGCCTGTCCTTCGATATAAGGGACCTGGGAAACACATTACACCACCCTTCCAAGTGCCACCATAGGCACTTGTCCTGAGAGAAAGAAAATATGAGATATGGCTTGGGGATTTAGCTCAGTGGTAGAGCGTTTGCCTTGCAAGGGCAAGGCCCTGGGTTCAGCCCTCAGCTCTGGAAAAAAAAATGAGATACCTAATGGAATCAGTGCTGGAAACCGCATTCGTAAATGAATGCTGTGCCGTCTCCTGCCACACTGGAACTTTGGAGAAGCAAGGTAGTAGTAGTATGCCAAACATCAGACTTTAATTTTCACCCTTCTTTATTTAGAGAAGGGCAAGGGGCTCACTCGGGCTCCTTTTGGGAGTATGAGTCACCACTGAGGCATGACATCCCTCCAAGCAACGTGAAATAGGCCTTCTGTGTGTGAGGATGAAAAATGGAGAGCTGCCAGGCCCATGTGGGCCTCCCTAAAGTCAGCATGAAAAGGGGGGTTTGTGAGCTAAAGGTCTGGGCCCAGCTGTAGATAATCAAACTCTGTTGCCTGACAAAGAGGGCAACAGCAGTCCTTTGGGGTTAGAGGACTCAAAGGATGGGTGACTGGATCCCCGGGAGCCACAGCCAGGCAAGAGAAACAGCTAGGAGGGGCTGCAGACCACAGAGTAGTAGTAGTGGAGGGGCCTCCCTAGTTCGCTGTAGGACGGGTTTGTGACCCAGCAGATGGTCTGTGGGTGTGCATAGGCGGCACTGTGTAATTGCCCAGAACAGTAGAGCTACATTCCTATGGAACATTCCAGAGGACCCCCACACAGGACCCCCACACCACCACAGCTGGACCCCACCCACTTCTGTGCATTGTATGTCTCATGAGGAGCCCAACTTTCTAGTGTCCCTCCAAGTTCTAGGTTGGCTGCGCCACTCCCCCTCCCTACCCTGGGGCCTGAACTCCCATTTCATCCCATGCATGCCCTACTCTGCTTCCAGTAAATCTGGTTCTCTGGTTTGGGTGGAATCTGAGATAACGTCTCTGCCCCCACTCCAACAAAAAAGTTCTGCTGGCAGTTTTGCCCACAAATCTTTTAATGGGATAAGGCTTTTTATTCCACAGTGTAGAGATTGATGTTTGAATTGCAAATAACCCCAGAGGAGGCAACTCCTTTATCTGAATTCACACTGAAGTATAAAGTATAAAGGACAATGAAGGAAAAAAAAGAATAGTCTAAAGAAAAAAAAATGGGCACTGGTGTGTATTAAAGAGGTTATAATTTTGTGAAGATTTGGCCTTGATTAATACTTAGAGGCATGTTTGAACTCATGGTTCTCAACCCTTGCTAGACTCTACAATCCTCTAGAGAGTGTAAAATACTACTTGTGCCTGGGCCATAGTCCAAACAGGTTCATTCAGGGTCTCTGAGACTTATACATGAGAATTGGTATATTATAAAATTCTATTCTAGAAGACGAATACGGTTAATGTATTAGTCCGTTCTCACTGTGATACTCCTGAATAATAAACAAACCTTCAAATCTCGGTAGCCTCCAACAGTAAACATTTGGCTTTCTCACTCACAGATCGGTGGGTCAGCTGCAATTTAGCTGATTTCAGCCAAACTCAGTTGGACTCAGCTCTAGACTGTCAATTTGGTTCAGATCCACGGAACTCATCTCATCCAGACAGTTATGCCAGGCAAGTGCTGTACAGGGTGATGACTGGACCAGAAAAGATCCAGTCAGATCATGCAAAGCACATAGAAAGATTCCGTTCACATCACATATACATTCCATTAGCTAAAGAGAGTCTTGTAGTCAAGTCCAGCATGGACAGGGTAATAAATATATCTGACACTGTGAGGGGAAAAAACAGTTACATAGTGTCTTAGTTCATTTTCTGTCGCTGTGACGAAACTCTAACCAAAACCAAGCTGGGCCATGAAAGCATTCACTTGGCTTAAACGTCCTGATCACAGCCCATGACTGAGGGAAGTCAGGGCAGCAGCAGGAACTCAGAGGCAGCAACTGAAGCAGAGACCACAGGGGAACACTGCTTACTGACTTGCTCAGCATGCTTTCTTAAACCACCAGGGAACCTGCCCGGGGTGGTAGCACCCATAGTGAGCCGTGCCCTCCCGTATCAATCATTAATCAATCAAATGCCCCCTCAGACTGCCTATAGGCCGATCTGACGGAGGTAAGTGTGTTCTCAATCGATGTTCCTTCTTCCCTGTTGACCCTAGCTGTGCCAAGTTGAACAAAAACCTAACCAGCACCCATGGCTACAGCTATGGATGTATCATTCTCTCGGGTAAGAAGCCAGAAACAATAACCTGATCTATCAAAGTTGGGAACTATTACCTCGTAGCCTAAGGACTGATTACTCTTTCAAGTGATTTTAACAAAAAGGATTCTGTTGTTTATGAGGTTCAGGTTCCCCATATTACCTGTGTACCACAAGCAACTCATTTGACGCCTCTCATCTCCAGTTTTTCTAAGTATAAAATGGGGGTGGTAATTCCTAAGCAGGCTATCTTAAAGAACTGAGGAGAGGAATGAGTGTGTGGTATGTACGGTGCCTTCTCTCTGCTTAGACGTGCTCAGAACAATCACTGCAGTATATAAGGAAGTTGAATCAAATCCAAAGACAGCTGGGTATGATTGCACACACCTGCAATCTCAGCACTCAAGAGAGGGAGGCAGGAGGGTCATGAGTTCAAGGTCAGTCTGGGCTTTGTGAAGAGACTCTCTTTCAAAAAACAAAACAAAACAAAAGCCTAAGGTCTGAGGATGTAGCTCAGTGATGGAGTGTTGTGATGTACAAGTCTCTGGGTTTGAAGAGAGAAACGGGAGGCGGGGGAGGAAGGAAGGAAGGAAGGAAGGAAGGAAGGAAGGAAGGAAGGAAG
>CABHPR010116857.1:19409-35684 GCA_902168415.1 Peromyscus melanophrys
AGAGAGAGAGAGAGAGAGAGAGAGAGAGAGCATTAGTTCCTAACCAACTAATCAATCAATAAAATTTAAAGTTTTAAAAACTGTAATGTGGGATTCCAGTTGAAATTATGAAATAGAAATAAGGATAACTGAGCACAGTATGACTTTGGCTAATGGCAATATATCAATACTGGCTCATTCATTGTAACAATGCCACACATCAATACAAGCTGTTAACGGTAAGGAGAATGGGGGTCAGGTAGAGCACATGGGAACTCCACTCTCCCTCTGCAGTACTGGATGGATGCAAACTTGGATGAAATCCTGAAAGAAGGATGTCAGAGGAAACCCGGCAGAATCTGGGTGAATGAGAGAGTCCAGTTAATTGCCGTCTGTCAGGATGGGCTCACTGGTGCTGAGGACTGGAGCTAGGTGGAGGCTGTCTGTGTGCCTGTTGCAACTTCTGGGGGACCTGAAGCCATTCTAGAGTTCAAATGTTACTTAAATAAAAAGAAACTGTATTTAGTCTCTCTGACTCAACCTTACCTCCTTCTGATCTCCAATTTCCCATTCTGCCTACGGTGGTCTTCCAACTCTCACTGCCCAAGGCCCAGCCAGCCATCTTTGAGCCCCCACTGAGAACTGCCTCACTTCCCACCTTTTCCCTCCTTCCCCCCTTCCCTCCTCTTCCTTCCCCTCCCCTCCTCTTCCCTCCCCTCCCTCCCTTTTTCTTTCTCATTTCTTTCCTCTGTCCCTTTCTCTCTTTCTCTTCTTTATTTGAAGCAGCCCTGGCTGGCCTTGAACTGTCTATGTCATCAAGGATGAGCTTTAAAAATATTCTTATTGCATGTTCGTGTGGGGGGTTGTATTGTCTCTGTGTATGTGTGTGGGCACTTGTGTACATATGGGTACATACGTGTGCAGGCGTGTTTATGGAGGCCCAAGCTTGATAAAAGATGTCTTCTTAATCACTCTCCATTTTAATGTCTCCCACTGTGGTAGTGTGAATGTAATTGGTCTCTATAATCTCATAGGGAGTCGCACTATTAGGGGGTGTGGCTTTGTTGCAGTGGGTATGGCCCTGTTGGAGGAAGTGTGTCACTGTGGGGGCGGCCTTTGAGGTTTCCTATGCTCAGGATACCGCACAGTGTCTCAGTCAACTTCCTGTTGTCTGGAAGATGTAGGACTCTCAGCTACTCCTCCAGTATCACGTCTGCCTGCACACCACCATGTTCCCTGCCATGATAACAGACTGAACCTCTGAAACTAGCCATACCGATGAAATGTGTTCCTTATAAGAGTTGCCGTGGTCATGATGTCTCTTCACAGCAATAAAAACCTGAACTAAGACACCCACTGAACCCAGACTGCACTGATTCCAGCTCCTTTAGCTAGCTCACTCACCCTGGAGGTCTCTCGTCTCTGCCTCAAGCTGACAGACAGCAACTGTGCCCGCCCACCTTTTTACGTGGGTGTTGGAGGTCCAAAGTCTAGTCCTCAGGCTTCATCAAATGTGCTTTATCCAATGCCTCATCTCCCCAGCTTCCTTATTGACCTTCTGATGCTCCTGCCTCCCAAGTGCTAAGACTGCAGTCATGCACCACATTCCCAGTTTCTATGGTACTGCAGATGGAACCTGGGGGCTTCGTGAATGCTAAGAAGTGCTCTCTCAACTGAATTATACCCCCAGGCTCTCTCCACCTCTTTGCAAAGCTGAAGCTACCACCAACAGTTAAGATCTAGACAGAGTGGCTTTTCCCTCAGGGTTCCTCTCCTGTGCTCTCAGACCGTGACAGTACCCTTCTAGGAGAAGCAGTTCTTCCTGCTGCTCCACACTCCTTCTCTCCTCTTGAATTTGCATTTTACTCGTTATCACCGTTGAGATCAGGGTGGTCTGGCCGCAGATGAGGGCACACAGTTACTGCTGTTGAAGTCATTTCTTTTCAAGCTGTAGTAATCGGCCTTCCAGGCTATGATAAAATGCCTGAGGCAATCAACTTCCAAAGCAGAAAGGTCGATTGTGGCTCACAATTTTAGAGGCTTCCGTCCAGCATCCATTGGCTTTGTGTGGTTGGACCTGTAGTGAGGAAGAGATCATGGTAGGTAAGGAGTGTGATAGAACAACCAGCTTACCTCATGGCAGGCAGGAAGTGTGGGGAGGAGAATGGAGAGGACCCAGTGTCCTCTCAGGATACACCTCAGACCCCTGAATTTCTTTTCCTTTGTCCCACTTCCAAAATGTCTCCCAAATCTCTCTATACTGCCACAGCCCAAGGACCAAGACTTCAACCCATGGCCTTTGCAGGACACTAACACTGTACTTAGCAGCATCAACAAACTGCAACCCACCCCCCACCCAGGCATCACTCTTGTATCTCTGCCCCTGAAACCTTTCAAACATCCCACCGACTTTTCATATCATTTTCATCCAATTAAGAAAAGCTGAGAAAAAAAATTTTTTTTTAATTTGAGAGTCTGGTAAAAGCCATACAATGTGCAATTTGTCATTTTAACCATCTCGAGTTTATGGTTCAGAGGCATCAAGTGCAGTCGCCTTGTATGGCAGCCACCACCATCCATCTCCAGCACGCTTATGTCTTCCCTAACTAAACTCTGTTAAATAGGCACTCCCTGATCCTCAGCCCTCCAACCACCATGCTGTCTTCTATCTCAATGAACACGTTTTTCTAGTCACATTCAAAGGAGTAAAATCCCAAGCTGTTCTTCTGTGACTGGCTTCTTTTGTTTAGCAGAAGGTCTTGAAGGTCTTTAAGGTCCATTCATGTTGTAATCGACTTCAGGATAGGAAAGGTTTATTTTGACTTCTCATTCCTGAATATTTCCTTTTAAAGCTAAAGAATATTCTTACTATGTGACTGCATTACCAGATTTTTTTTTTATTTCACAGAACGATTAGACTTATCACAGAAAGCTTGTTATGGGGGCCACGAGTTCAAATACACCAATGTCTTGATTCCTGGGTTCCTCAATGTCTTCCTGCTTTGTGATCAAGGTCAGCTTCAAGGCCTCTCTATCTCACTGCATGCCTCAATGTTTTATTCCAAGATATATTCTTGCCAGAGATAAGTGATATCAGTGTTTACAGTCAGATCAAATACCTCTCGGCTAGGCTTCCCAGGGATTAATACATAAAGGTGACTTCAGAATCTACTTCCTGTATGTCCTGTAAGCTTGCTCTTTGCCCCAAGCATGAGAGAATTAAGGAGATCAAACATCTTTCACATGTCAATATCAACAGCACTGAAATGATCTCTTCTCGTTTGATCCCCACGTCATATCAATTTCAAGGTGACTAACTGAATTCTAACTATCACCCTCACTGGGAGCACTGTGCCCGTTGCTAATGATACTGCAGTTGATGTGCATGCATGAATAGAGAACATTTTATCCTATTAATCAGGGTCAGCAGAGGTGCCTGCACCGAGTGACTCCAGAAATCTCTGTGGCTTAATTACACAGAGGATTATTGCTTACCTTTGTAAGAGAGGTCGCTCCCTTGCATGGCACTCTTCAAAAGGTGATGCAGGGTAGGTCACTTTGTTCCCTGTTGTTTGCTGAAGTGTTCTACTCCTGGTCACATGACTGGGAGAGACACACAGAAAACAGTCAACAAAAGCCTGAATCTAAACAGCTGCCGGCTGGAAATGACATTTGTCTTCTGCATGCACGTCACTGGTAAGAATTAGTCAGAAGATCCACAATGTGAGGGGAGAGGCAGGTGGGAAGTGTGCCCTCCCTGTACGCAGGTTATAAAACTGCCTCAATGGTGGCACATTGCCTTCTCTGCTTAAGAAACAGCACAGATTCCTTGAGTCCTGTCATCCTCATTGAGACTTGGGTCTTGTTGGTAACTATTTGTAATCCCAGCACTTGGGAGGCTGAGGCAGGAAGATTCCAAGTCTGAGGCCAGCCTGGGCTACATATCAAGACTCTGTCTCAAACACCAGAGTTAACAAGGGAGATCTAGCCCAACAATTTTGCTGTCAAATTTCCTTCAGCTCTCACTTGCCAGTCGCTTCCTACGTACCAGACCTTGTGTCAGCCAGCTTTCCTTCACTGTGACAGACACACAAAAATTTCAATAGAAGAAGTCTTGATTTGTGGTTCACAGTTTCTAAGCCGTCAGGCTGTGGTCCCTGCATCTGTTGCTTTGTGCCTGAGCTAAGGCAGGGCACCATGGCAGGAGAGTGTGACAGACAGACAGAGCCCCGCTGCTCACCAGGGAGAGAAGGAGCAGATGGGACCAGGGACAAAGTGCCCTCCCCAAGGCATGCCCCAGTGACCTCCTTCCTCTAGCAAGGCTCTGTCTCCCCAGGTTTCTACCACTCCCCAGAATAACCCCATTAGCAGGAAACAGAGTTCACCACATTAGCCCACAGGGGACACTTCAAGTTTGAACCACACAGCTGTCCATGTGAACATTTCACATACTTCATTTATTCTAACTACTTTGTAATTCTTATGTTATACTTGAGAAAAAAAAATAATCTGGGCCCTGTGTTAGCTTTCCAGAGCTGCCATTTTAAAAGTCCCGCAGACCAGATGTTTCGAACGTCAGGCATTTCTTCTCTCATGCTCGGTATAGACGTCTGAGATCAAGTTACCTACAGCCTTTTAAGTCTTTTAAGGCCTGTTTACCTGGCTTGTGGGTAGCCCCCTTCTTGCTATATTTTCATACAGTCTTTCCTCAGTGTGTGCCGACTTATGCATCAATTTCTGGGGCCAGGTTAGTGTTAGGACCACGCCAAAGATTTCCCTTTAGCTTAGTTTCTTCTTCAAAGAATTTACCTCCAAATATGATTGTGTTCTAAAATGTTGGGGGTTGGAAATTTCTGCATATAAATGTGGTGGGGCCACAGTTTAGCCCAGAACATTCCCTAATTCATCTTACAAAACATAATTTAAGAATACATGCAAAATTTTCATTAAGTTATTTTTGTCCAAATTATTTCTAATAAGAAAAATATTTGCTAAGGCTTAACCACCATGGACAGGATACCAGCCTTAGAGCCATTTAAATATAACAGAGGCACAGGTGTTTTTGATCCTGGTTCAGCAGCTCTCCAAAATCTGCTTCTATATTCTTGTGCTTCAGGGTCACATCGTGGCTACTGTGGCTCCAAATTCCACGTGCATGCTTAAGGAAGACGAAAGTGGAAAGGAAAAAGGATTGCACATCTGTTTTTGTATCAAAACAGAAATCCTTCCTCAAAGATTGCCTCCAGTACCTCATGAGTTAGGATCATGTCCTCGTCAAGCTCTAGCTGGCCACCGAGCACTTGACAAGGTAACGAACTGAGTATGAATTTGGGGTGTACAGAGCCCAGAGTGTGGTGTGGGAGACAAGTAAAATCTGTATTGGGGTTACTGACACTCCATGTAAAAGAGTAAGATTGCTAGAACATTCTGGATAAGCTGAGACTATATCAAGTCCTTGAGTGTGTCTTAGTCACTGTTCTTTTGCTGTGAAGAGACACCGTGACTGAGGTAACTCTTATAAAAGACAACAGTTAACTGGGGACTTGCTCATAGTTTCAGAGGGTTAGTCTATTGTCTTCACAGCGGGGGCATGGCGGCAGGCATGGTGCTGGAGCAGTAGCTGAGAGCTACATCCTGATCCACAAGCAGAGAGAATCTGCACCTGGTGTGGGCTTTTGAAACCTCAAAGCCCACTCTCAGGGACACACTTCCTCCCACAAGGCCACTCCCCCTAATCCTTCTAATCCCTTCAAAGAGTGGCACTCCCTGGTGACTAAGCATTCAGATATATGAGCCTGTGGGGGCGAAGGGGGCCCCCGCATTCCTATTCAAACCCACTGAGGAAGATGTCAAGACCGGTGATGTGGTGATGTGTAACTAGCAAATTGACCCAGGGTTTGCACACACCTAGTTTTCTGTTTCCTGGGAGAAGATTGGGGTCTCCCCTAAATAACAATACTGGAAAAATTCTCAGAGGAGACCATCTGTGAGCTTTCCTAATACTCCCTAAAAGGCAGGCATCAGAGAAAATAGCCAACCCACATCCCCAGAAAAAAAAAATGAATCACACCTGGAACAGGGAGACGAGTGGGTGTGAACAAGGGTGATGTGGACAGCAGGCTTCTTCTTCCCCACTGAGGAAATCTTACCTCTCAGATGAGAAGAAGCATAAACATTAGCTCTACCAGGGCATATTCTCCCAAAAATGACCAGAGACGGCACACTTCAGGTGAACGTCAGAGGAAGCAACAGGAAGATGTTTAGTCCAGACATGGATGAAGGTCACCACGAAGGGCACTTTTTGTTCCTTCCCCTGGGAAGAGCATATAGCCCTTGCCGTCAGGACAGCAGCCCTGGGCCCTTGCTATGGCTCACCGCGTCAGAGAAGAGTGAGAGAAGAGAGAAATCATGCTTTAGCCATCATAATGATCTCTTCCCATGAGTTTCTAATTCTTGTCACAGCAGTATTTTGTAAATCAGTCGCCAGCGACATCCTTGTTTTGTAGTGGTCCAGCATTTAGTGTAAGACCTCTGAAGCTAAAAAGGGATTAGCCAAAATAAACAAACAAACAAAAGTCAGCTTTTAAGATGTCTAGTATACACACTTCCCTGAGTCTTATTGCATTGAGATTGTTTTGTGCTCAGTTTTTGTTTCTGCTAATAAAATACAGCATCTTCAGCTGGCTGCACAATAGGTGATTGGAGAAGGTTCTGGTAGTGTTTGCCCGCCAGTTATAGTGGGGAGATCCATGGTGGGCACAGGCAAGGAGAAGGAAACATTGCCTCTACCTGCTGAGCCATGAGATTGCAGGTGTGCCCCACCCCACCTGTCTTCTGTGGTGCTGAGGATGGAAACTAGGGATTCATGCCTGCTAGGTAAGCCCTCCACCCACTGAGCTAAATCCCAGCCCAAGAGAGCTGGGGATTTCATGAACGTTGTTTGCTCTTCTTCTTATGACTAAGAGGGTTTCTTGCCTTAGTGGCACCTGAGGGTCCCTAGTCCTCAGGGCTTCAGAAGGTGCCAGCAATCATGCTATTCTGAGGGTCACTAGAAATTATTCCCATTTGTCCTGTTCCACAGAGGTAGACAGCACGCCGCTCCTGAAGCAAAACCATTTGTATTTTAGTTGAATGGGAATCTGAGCTCTTAAAGGACCTCTCACCAGCCACATGAAGCTGATGAGTCATTCAAAATACTCACTGCATTTTATTCCATCTTGCAAAGAGGTGGAAAGATGTGGTGGGCAGTTGAGACTTTAAATAACTCCCAGAGCTTCCAGAAGGCCAGGTGATCTGGGTGCATCCAACTATCAGGAGATCTTCAATGACTTCCCAGCCTTCCATCAGCCCCAGGTCCCACCTAAGCCTGCCACATGCCCACTGCAATTTGGATGCCCTGACTGGACTCCAGCTCCCCTGCCTCAACACGGGCCTGCAAGCTCCCTCAAGGGTTCCCATGCTGGGAAATTTGGGGCCACCCTTTCTCCTTGCTTCCCTTCTTTACCCGCCACCTGGTTCTGAAAAGGCTGGATCAGAAACACCACTCAGATGTGGACACCTGACGCTATGTGGAATTTCCATCCACTCATCCGACTTACTGCTAAGCATCTACCAACACATTTCCATGCCGCCAATCTCCATCCCTCCCAACCTCCACCTTGTTCCAGGGTCACCTTAAGGTCAGTGTGTTTAAAGGTTTCAGAAGACCAGATTCAACGTTTCCAGCTGCGCAAACAAAGCTGGCCTTGTCTCCGCTACTTCCACTCTCCCACCTGCTGGCCAGCTCCCCAACTGGAGCTCCAAGGAGCCAGGGCAGGCTTTGATCACGTGCACGCTTCCTACTTCCTACATTGCTCACTGTTAGCACCATTTCTCTAGGTCTCTAGAACTCATCTTCTAGGTGTTGTGGACTCTGTTTTCTGCCCAGGCGTCCCTAGAAAACTTGCTATGATTCTGAGGTGGCTGAGGGAGAGGAAAGATGCAGAAGCTTCAAGCAGTCCATTGCATTTGCCCAGCAGCACGCAAATTGATCAGATGCAGTTCCTTCCCACCTTGGACATTGATGTCCTGATGCCAATCACATTCTAAATGCCCCTAACAGCTATCTATAAAGAGAAAACTCTGGGGCCAGGTGATCCAGCCAATCTCTAGATTAATATGGGCGGGCTGTTAGGTGTGCCTTTGGCTATCTGAATCTTGGCACTCTATCATAAAAATGGTTTTGGTTTGTCAAGGTAAAAACTCACCTGAAATGACACAGGCAGCCCAGTTTCTCAGGTTGGCCTGCAAAGGACCTCCCTTCACTGCTCTGTCCCGGGTGAGCCCAGAGAGAGGCTTACACTGCTCCTCGCTGGATCTGGGCCAGCCCAGCCTCTGTCCAGAGGCCCGTCCTGCAGTTTTATCATGTTCTGAATCTATTCTGGGCCACACTCATTTCTCAGAGTGGAAATTGGATTTTTGACAATGCGCCTTTTGCATGCAATTCTTCATTCTAATTACAACCAGTCCCCAGCGAGAAGGCCTGTGTTAAAGGGCAGTGTCCACCAGGATATAGGGTACCTCCTCCAGGCCCCTTCGCCTGGCAGGATGGCATCTTGCTGGCATCTGACTAGTCTCCTTATAGTCATTTGGAGATAGAAAGCCGCTTTCTAGATATGATTTGCTAGCCAGGGGACACCTAGTGACAAAAGCAATAAATGACAAGAGTAAATGACCCAAGATCTTTGTAGGATCTCTTTTATTGTTTTAGGGGTTATAAAATAGAATGCCTCATATTTTTATCTGTTCATTTTTGGGGAAACAAACATCTATTGCCTTTTCTAGTGCACTGGATCGAGAAGTATTTATATTAAAAAATAACAATAAGAGTAAACATGAGGGTTATGCAGGTAAAGGCACTTGCTTCCAAGCCTGAAGACACCAGTTCAATCCCCAAATCTACACAGAGGAAGGAACTGACTCCTGCAAGTTGTCCTCTGACTTCCACAAGTATGCTGCAGTAGGAATCACACACACACACACACACACACACACACACACACACACACACACACCAAACAACCAAATAAAAAGATACAATAGTAAGTCAAGTGTGGTGGTGCACACTTGTAATGCCAACACGCAGGAAGCTGAGGCAGGAGGATCTGGAGTTTGAGGTATATGGGAAGACCCTGTCTCACTTTAATAATAATGATAATCAAAACTCTTCCTTTCTGCAAGGAGTGATAGTGCACACCTTTAACTTCAACGCTCCTGAGACAGAGGCAGGAAGGCCTGTGTGAGTTCAAGGCCAGCCTGGTCTGCATAATGAGTTCCAGGAGAGTGTACAGCCAGAGCTATGTAGAGAGACCCCTGTCTCAAACAAATAACAAAGTCTTATACTTTCAAAGTTCTCTGTCATCCCCACAAGATATTTTTAGGCTTCTCATGCCTGACGCTGGGGTGGGGGGAGGGTGGTGTTGTTAAATAGTCTATGGCTATTGGGAGGAACATGTCAGCCCTGATGGGTGGATTTCATTTAAAGTATGTATAGACAGACTTTTATGTGTTGTGTGTAACTTTAGATACATAGACCACATGGCTTCTTAGGACATTTCAGACATCCTTACTATTAGTCTGTCTTAGTCAGTGTTCTGTTGCTGTGAAGAGACACCATAACCACGGCAATTCATAAAAGAAAGCACTTAATTGGGACTTGCTTACAGTTTCAAAGGTTTAGTCCATTGTCATCTTGGCAGGAAGCATGGCAGTATACGGGCAGACACAGTGCTGGAGAAGGAGCTGAGAGTTCTACATCCAGATTCGCAGGTAGCAGGAAGAGAGAGACTCTGGGCTTGGCATGGGCTTTTGAAACCTCAAAGCCCACCTCCAGTGACACACTTCCTCCAATAAGGCCACACCTCCTAATCCTTTCAAATAGTGCATTGAAATCTATGAGCTTATGTGTGTGTGTGTTGGGGGGTGGGTGGGATTCTCATCCAAACCACCACACTCCCCTCCCTCCTTCCTCTGTGTTTATCTCCTTCCCCTTCCCTAAAGCCCTCCCCTTTTCCTGTTTCCCCCTTCAGATAACTCTCACCCTCTGTTCTCTCTACTGCCCGCCACCATGGTCCTTTCACTTTTCTGGTTTCTGCACTTACTCCAGGCTGTATCCTCATAACTGAAGACAGAGCTAGGAGGCTCAGGTGAGAAAGGACATGTGGCATGTGTTGTTCTGGGCCTGGGTTCCATCACTCAATGTGATATTTTCTATTCCCTCCCATTTACCTGCAACATTCATGATTCAGTTTCTCTTTACACCTGAATAGTATTCCGTAGTGTTTATGTACCATATTTCATTATTCATATGTCAGCTGAAGGACATGTAGGTTGTTTCCGTTTCCTGGCTGTCGTGAATAGAGCAGCAACGGACATGGCTGAGCGAGTGTCTGTGGAGTAGGATGTTGAGGGCTTTGGGCATAGGCCAAGGAGTGGTCTAGCTGGGTCAATTGGTAGATTTACAGTTTGCACTCCCACCAACAGTGAATGTGGCTTCCTCTTTCCCCACATCCTCTCCAGCATTTGCTGTCAGTTATTTTTTATTATCGTTTCCACTCTTGGCTTTGATTTGCATTTGTCTAATTGTTAGGGCCAATAAACATTTTTTTTGTGATATTTCCTAACCATTTTTCTTTCTTCTCTTAAAAACTCTGTTGACACCCCAAGCCCATTTTTGAAAGAGTCATTTGATATACTCTCTGCTTTTTAAAATTCTTTACATGTTCTGGATATTAATCCAGCTGGAAAGGTTTCTCTCCCACTCTGAGGGCTTTCTCTTCACTTGAGTGCTTCTTTATCTATGCAGACACCTTTCAGTTTTATGAGGTCATACTTGTCAAGTGTTGGCCACAGTTCCTGGGCAAGCAGAGTCCGACTCAGAAAGTCCTCTCCTATGCCTAGCTCACGTAGGTACTGGCTCTGCTTTCTTCTGGCAGTTTCTGTGTTTTAGATTTCACACTTAGGTCTTCAATCCATTGGGAGTCAGTTTTTGTGCAAAGTAATAGGCGTGGGTCTAATTTTATTCTTCTACGTGTACATAGACAGTTTTTCCAACATTTGTTAAAAATTCTGTCTTTTCTCAAGTTTGTGTTTTTTTTTCATTTTTTTTTAATATTAGATGGCTGTAGTTACATGTACTCACGTTTGGGTCTTTGGTTTTGTTCCGTTGGTCTAACATGTATGTTTTTGCAGTACCATATTGCTTTTATTACTATAGCTCTATAATATATTTTGAGGTTTGGAATGATAATCCCTCCAGCATTGTCCTTTTTGCTTGGGATTGTTTTGGCTATCTGGAGTCTTTTGTGGTTCCATATGTGTTTTAAGATAGTTTAGTTTTCCTTTGTGAAGAATGAGATGGGATTGCATCGAATCTGTGAATAGCTTTGGGTAACATGGTCAATTTTTTTTACAATATTAATTTTACCAATCCATGAACATGGGATATCTCCATTTTCTAGTGTCTTTCTACATTGCTTTCTACAGGATTAAGAGTTTTCATTGTATAAATTTTTCATCTCCTTGCTTAGGCTTATTCCTAGATATTTATTTCCTTTGAGGCTACTGTGAATGGGAGTGTGTTCATCTCTTTCTCTGTACGTTTGTTGATGGGATATAGGAAAGCTGTTGATCTGTGAAAGCTAATTATGTAATCCACTCCACTGCTGAAATTGCTGATCATTTCTGTGAGTTTTGTGGTAGAATTTTGGGATCTCTAATGTATAGCATCATATCATCTGCAGATAGGGATAGTCTGGCTCCATTCACTGTCTGTACTCCATTAATTTCCTTTTCTTGTCTTAGTGCTCCAGCTAGTGCTTTGAGCACAATATTGAAAAAGAGTCAGGATAGTGGACAGCCCTAGCTCATTACTGATTTTAGTGGAATTGCTTCAAGTTTTTCTCCATTTAGGATGATGTTGACTGTGGGTTACTCATATGTAACCTTTATTTTGCTGAGAGCTGTTCTCTCTAGTCCTACTTGCTCTCGAAATTTTATCATAAAAAGTGTTGGATTTTGTCAAAGGCTTTTTCTGCATCTTTTGAGATGACCATGTGATTTTTTTCAAAGTCCATTTGTGTGGTCTTATTACAGGTGTTAATTTTTGTATGTTGAGCCATCCCTGCATTTCCAGGATAAAGCCTCCTTTTGAGCTGTTGGTTTGGGTTATCCAAAAGATTCCCCACACATTATATAGGTCATTGCTAGCCCCTGATTGTCTCTCAGAAGTGGAAAGTAAGTCTCTATTGCTGAAGATACCACGCACTTCAAGCATAGGACCCAGAGATCCCTTTGCTGGACCTGAAAGCCTCCGCCCTGAGGACTAGTTTTCATGGTACCAGGAGCTATGCAAACTTCCAAAGGAGGGAGGCAACCAATAGTCTTACACAGTTATGATGCCTGTGAACCACAAGGCACATGTACCTTGGCAGTTACCAAGAGCACTCTAATTGGTTTTAAAGCCTGCTCAATGGGAGGGAATTCATGCCTGGTACTGGAAACCTAGCCAACTATCCGGGGCTGGGGAAGTCATGAATATTGAAGAGGAACTTGCATCCCTTACTTTACTAAATCATCACAATCCCTAGCTACGTTCTGAATATTTGTCCTTGCACCCAAGGATAGGTGCAGTTCTCATCTCTCATCCAAGAAAGTTCTCTTTGCAACAGACGGAGACCGTTTCAGAAACCCACAGCTGATCAAATGCAGAGAACAAGGGATCTGTGGTACCCAGTCCCAGCTGACACATCTGCAACATAATTCCTGCACCCAAGGCTCAGGGATCATTGTGGAGGAAGAAGCAGAAAAACTGTAAGAGCCAGAGGAACAGAAAGTTTGCTGTGAGATTGTGTCTCTTGGAAATGTCAGAGAGGCTGCACCTGTGAAGCCTCATCAACACCTGTGCCGAAAAAGGACATAGACAATAACTACGTCAATGGATGTGCTAATATGTAAGGACGAAAGCTCTCAGAGCCTCAACCCTAGACAAAGAGCTATGGGCAACTGGGGAAGGCTGAGAGTGGGAGAATTATTATCCTCAGGGAAGAGACCCCCAAATGGTTATCTAATACCTAGTGGTCAACCCTGAGGTCATATACATACAGCTAACATTATGTAGATTGAGCAGGTTGTATCTATGTATTTAGGAATCTATACAGATACATAACATATACATATACATGTAACCACACCTAAAGAAAAAGAAGCCATAAATTTGAAAGAAAACAGGATAGGTGGATAGAAGGGATTGGAGGGAGGAAAGAGAAGAGGTAAAATGGTGTAATTATATTATAATTTCGAAAAATAAAAAATTATTCTATGAAAAACAACCAAAACACTTTCTGAATTCTCTGTCATTACCCATAAAATATTTTCAGGCATCTCTTATCTTATGAGGCAGAATATTTGTCAAATTAAAGGCAAGAAGAGGGAGGAGGGGCTTAAGCCTCAGCCAGTATTAGAGAAGGGTTTGTTATCCCTGTCTTGCCCATTCTGAGCATGCTCCGTAGCTTTGGGAAAGTCATTGACCAATCTGAGTCTCAGTGCCCTTAGATGCTAATATTGGGCAAGCACACAGTATCCCATGCACTTGAATGTTACACAGAGTTCCTGGAGGCTGAGAGAAATGAGAGGGTAGGAAACTAGAATCTGTCCTTGGAAACCTTTCTGGTCCATGAACACTAGTCATCTGGAGTACATGGGACTGAACCAGAGGACATACTGTTCTCATTTTTGCAAGACCACCAATGAATTATTAATGCCTTACACAAAGGCAGAAAGCATGCATAATTGTTCATTTGACCTCTGAGAGGAGATAACATTAGGAAACAGAGCATTCTTCCCTAGAGAGGGAAGACGAGATTTTTTTTTTTTTAATGGAATGTGAATTTATAGGTTACCAGTTCCACACTCACCCAGCTTCCAGGACAACAAACTAGCATTCACTGGCTCAGGTGCTCAAGGTTAGATTTGCAAGGTCAGAGCGTTCTACTGAGAGTAGTTATGCTAAAGAGTAAAGCCCTCACGGCCTTATAACCCAACACATTTCATGGTGGGGCTGGTTTTCACATTAATGTTTACTAATCATATAAGGCAGCATAAAAGTGTTACAACTGGTAAAATATGCATTAGTCACAAACAGACCTTCAGCAATCTTTAGAGAAGAGAACAGAGTTGGGACCTAGATGCTCAGGGAAATGCAGAGACATTTCTCAATATGCTATTTATTTTGTGGATACAGAGCCTACTCAAGAATGAAGGCACCCATCCTCCAACATTTTGGACCAGTTTTTTTTTTTATTGAAAATGTTCCAATACTTTTAATTGAATAAATAGAATGAATTCACCATTGAGCTTTTCTTCACAAGATTCTATGTACCAGCAATCTCATTTCCTTAACTCCTCCCTTCCCCTTCCCTCCATCCATCAAACTGTTAGACAATTTCTCCATCTCCGATCATAATGGACATTGTCCTACCTGGTGTCTATGTCAGGATGCTACTCTGTTTTGAATTCCCTGTCACTGGAATCAACCTTGTCTCACTTCCTCTTCCTGAGAGTCCCACCTTGACCATCCTATCCAGGATACAACCCCACTCCTTGTTCCATTTGCTCTGCCATTTTGTCCTCATGAGTCACCAACATTCTAAGTCACCCATCTCCTCTCTGATACTCAAAATGGACGAGGCCGTGGGATTTTGTCTGTCTTCCTTCTTAAAGTGGCTCCAGACCTTGGAGCAATATATGCCTCATGCTTGAGTGCATGCAAACTGTTATTCCCTTTTTTTAAAAATTTCTGTCCCTATTTGCCTTCAACGCCACTCTTTTCTAGGCCTCTTCAAGATGAACTCCCCGTGGGGAAGTAGATTATCTTGATATCAGGGAGAATGGTCTCTAGTGCATTTTCATTAGAATTAGCCAGAAGGGTCAAATGACTTGACCAGGTCACAGGCCCAGACCTTGAACCTGGACCTTATGTTGCACCCTGCCTGTGACTCTTCCCATAGTCCCACAGTGTCACCAGGATGGCACACACCTGCCTGCCTCAGCTGGCTCTGGCAGGCCTTCGGACAGCTCACCCAAGCATGCTGCTTTCTCATTATGCCAGCTTGAGAGATGGAGTCTTGGATAAAATCCTCAACGTCGCCTGTCTCAAACTTTTTATTATGATACTCATCTTCATAGCTGTTCACAAGGATTGAGAAGGATGAAGGGAGTCCAGCCCTGTCTTAGTGTGACCCCTGTACCCTAGAAATGCTCTTCCCTTCCCTGGGCTTGTAAGGAGATGAATGTTTTCCCAACCAAATCATGACATTTCTCAAGCTGTTCTGCTGTCACTATCCTACCAAAGGCCTGCTTTCCTTGTAGAAATGCTTACGGAGATAACGTGAATTTCAAAGGGCCAGTTACAGGGAGCAAGTCCATGGTGTGAGGGATCCAGCAACCAGTCTTAGCTCATGGACTTTGGACCTGGAATCCCAGCTGAAATAGACCAGAACAAACAATGACTTTATGACTTTGTTTGTTTGCTTGTTTGTTTTTAATTTTGTTTTTCAAGAGAGAGTTTCTCTGTGTAACAGCTCTGGCTATCCTGGGACTCACTTTGTAGACCAGGCTGGCCTTGAACTCACAGAGATCTGCCTACCCCTGCCTCCCTGGGATTAAGGGCATGCACCACCACTACCTGGCCTGTTCTGTGACTTTTAAAAGATTTATTTTTAATCATGTATGAGTGTGTGTAGCAGGAATCTTAAAAAGTTCTTATTAATAAGATCAAACCCGGAGCCAGGTATTGGGGTGAATGCTAGAAGATCAGAGAAGCAGAACAAGCCACAGCCACCTCACCTCACCAATTCCTCAGCTGATCCTGTTTCCTCAGACTGGATGCCTCTCAGCTGAACTGTGCTGCTCCAAAGCCTAAAAGCTTAACCAGCCTAGTTCCTGGTTTTCATGCCTTATATACCTTTCTGCTTTCTGCCCTCACTTCCTGGGATTAAAGGCTCTTGTTACCATGCCTGACTGTTTCCAGTGTGGCCTTGAACTCACAGAGATCCAGACGGATCTCTGTCTCTGGAATGCTAGGATTAAAGGTGTGTGTGCCACCATTTTCTGGCCTCTGTATCTAGTGGCTGTTCTGTTCTCTGACCTCAGATAAGTTTATTAGGGTGCACAATATTTTGGGGAACACAATATCACCACAAGTGTGTGTGTGTGTGTGTGTGTGTGTGTGTGTGTGTGTGTGTGTGTGAGAGAGAGAGA